>BGPR01002903.1:124435-148586 GCA_013235015.1 Araneus ventricosus
AATAGTAGGTTTAAACGGAAAATATTTTTGTTACCATATCCAAGAATTCTTGTCCTTCGTATTCTTTACCATATCAGCAGATTTACAATTATATTTCATAACTCGCGTTTTAATAAATCGTGAAAATTCTTTAAGCGAAGTTTTTCCCACGATTTTCTCTTATAAATTAAGAAAATACCTTTCCAAACATGACAGGACTTCTTCAGAACTCTCTTGCACTGTCATATCCTGGTTCGGATATAGATGAACAGCGAAAACTCCTTTTTCCAAGAAACAATTGTAACAGAATAATCTGTGTTTGCTGGACGGAAACATATGTTACCTTCCAAAACAAACAAACTCATCCGGGAAAGGAAACTAGATGATGGATTTCAAACGGCTCTGAAAAACTTCAGGGGTCTTCAAGTGGGAGTTCCTTTTCAGAATTTTTAAAAATAGACTTCTGAAAGAAAATGTTCAAATTTGTGTGAGAAATGAAGTTTGTTTTGTCAGAAGGACTGTTGCATAGAAAGTAGATCTGAATTCTTAATTAGATCTGTTATCTCACTGGGTTTTTAAAATTAAGAAAGTATGTGTCGACGTTTAAATAACTCCTTTGATCGATAGATGTAGGAACACTGAAGATCTTAGCTGAATAAAAGAATACAAACTTGTGTTGTCGTTAAGATTCAACTGAAATTCTTGGTGGAAAGTAATTGTGTTGGGTGCGACTTTGAAACACGCGAAATAAAATATTGAACCAAAGCTGCAAATATGTTTACAACAGCATGCGACCAATGGAGGAGACTCGGGGGGGGGCGGTCTCCCTCCCCCTTCCTTTCTTTTGCGGAAAATTTTTATTTCAATTTAGCTGCCTAAAACTAGGAAATATAAATAAACAATAGTGTCCGGTCAGCTAGTTAATTTTGTAACTAATTTTTTAAATTTTTTGGTCTACCCCCAATACTCCGGTGTATTTCCAGGTGTCTACAAACTTTTTGCCCCCAGATGCCGCCACTGAATGAGATAAATATAAAATCAAAGCATATTATTTGCACAGTGCAATGAATGCATTCCCATGCATGCAACAACATAAAAATGTCCTCTTTTTTAAAAAATAGTTCTGACAAAACCTTAATATATATGCCTTTTTCTCCAACTTTTACTTCTCTGTTTCACCCGTTTTCTCAAAAAAATATAGAAAAAACTCAGTAACCCAAAATAATAGCAAGTAATAGCAAAAACCCCAGGAACAAATATGCAAAAAAGCAAAAGAAGTACAAAGCATCCAAAGCGCTAAAAATGCTGCTGCATCTGAAATACAATAGCAGACAAATATTAACGAAGAAATGAAAACCCTTGATAAGGGTAACCCTTGATAAAGTCTGTTGGACCGGATTCTTTTCTACAATTCTTCTACTTTTGAATATGGCTTTAAGGTAGCTTAGTTATTCATTTCTTCGTTAATATCCGTTTCCTCAAATTTATTTATTCGCCATTTGGTTGCATGACTACAAGGCATTGGACTTTTAATCTACCGAATTAAAATCAACTCTAAATGCACACTGTGAAGTCACATCACTCTAACTGCTCTTATAAAAACTGTGCAGAGCGAATAGGCGTGCTTCGCTGTCTACATATCGATAAGTCTACATCTTTACTAAATTCGATAAATTGATGATAAAAAATTAAGGATATGATTACGTTTTTCTCTTAGATCAAGCCCATTCCTTTTTATACATTTTTATTTAACCACTTGACCTGGTATGACGTGGTATGCATATCAGCTGTTATCTGTGCCAAATTTCATTATGGCTAGTTGATCACGTCGCCATTAATTGGTCGTCAGCAACGACCAATTTATTGCCAGGCCAAATGGTTTATCCTGCTTGCTTCACGCTTGTTAAGATGGATTTTTTTTCACTCATTTCCTGGTGTACTAGAGTTTTGATATTTTGCACACCTCTGTTTTCTCGATAACAAAACTCTTTTTTAATATTTTTAAAATGTTACTAATAATTAATCAATTAATTTTATTAATTAATCAATTTAGTTTTGAGTCCATGCGAGTGGCGACACCTGCTAGCTCATTTGAGAAAAAATTGATTTCAAGATTCCATAATAATTATGGTGATGAAATATAAATTATAGACTAAAGAACAGAAAATAATTCAAATAAAAATAAGTTCTACTTTTCAGTTCACTAATAAAATTGTGTTTTTGAAAACTATTTGTATTATTCCTCTTTCTCCCATAACATACTGTTTCGAAGACTGCAGCATCGCCTGTTTCGGTGTTGCAACCTATGTAGTGTGTAAAAAAAATTTTTTAACAATTAATTCGCTTTAAAATTAGTCTTCTTGAAGTAGAACTATGGTTCTTCTATATATCCCTTTATTTCATTGATCGATTCGAAAAAGTACAGAAAATTGGATTTTTGTTATAAAAACTTTGTTTAATTGTGGAAATTCATTTCATTTTCCTTTTGTAAACAACTTCCGTTCATCGCTGTAGGACTATTCTTGCGTTACACACTTGTTCGTTCTTTTACGAAACAAAAGAAGGGATGATTTCGTAGAAATAATTTAAAAATGGAGGGACATTTTTGAGAAATTATACTATTTCTTTGAGAATCGGAATGTCCACCTCGAAACTTCTTTAGTTTTACCTCAACAATCCACGATGAAAATGAAGAAAGTGCCAGTTGTAAAAATTATTTGATACAACTATATGGGAATTCATATCAGAAAAAGATTCATATCAGATGTTCCGGGTACTTAATATTTTAATATTGCAAACAAATACCTTCTAATTCTTCAACGATCCGCCTATTTCAATATTTTATTATAAGTCTGTTTGAAAAATATATCAAAAAGAGAAAAATATTTCTTTCGCCATTAGATAATTTTGAGAAATTTTTTCAAAAGATTGTGATAGTTCACCGTTTTAAAAACCAATGACTTTTTTTCACAAAATATAACAAATTGGAAAAGAATATTTTTACATTATCTTTAAAACCTGTATTTTAGTTGTTGTGTAAATAGTAGCTTTATTTTAAAAACCATTGATGTTTTTCAACGTTATTTACTTTTTTATAGTTTGCGAATATCTAAACTTTTTACATACTTTTTTCATAATCAATATTTTAATAAAGAAAATAACGAAAATGCGCGAAAGAGATGAAAATAATAACTATTAGAAATTCTTAAACTTTATTTGTATTTATAGATAATTTTCAAATAAGAATTATTTCTTATTGTTGGTGTCAAAAATAAAACATTTTACGGTTTATCTCAAGAAGTTCTAATATCTTGTAATCATTCTTTGCTTTAATGAATACAGGATATTTGATTGGCAAGATATTGCCCCTTTTTCAACGCATCTTTTTATAAACTATAATTGGTGAAGACCTTCATCTAAAATCTACAAATCAGGATTTATAGGTTTTTATGCTTATTTGTAATCATTTTAAGGTATCCGACTGTGTTCGGAAACATTTTTTTGAAAAATAACTTATATATTTTTAATGTTATTTTTCAACTGCATATGTTTTAAAACTATGACAATATTGTAAAAGTAGGCTTTCAAAATAATATTTTTTTTAAAAAACTGAGAAATTTGAAGAAAAATGACTGAAATATTTGCCTTACGCTAACAGCCATAGACAAAATCATATTCTAAATATACATAAATTCTTGTAGGAGTACATTTTTATGACAGTTATCTGTGTTATGCTCTAAAATCTTTCGTGTACTTCAAAATAGTTTTGAGATATAGCCGAACATAGTTACTAAACTGCTAATTTTTCATAAAAAAACGCTTTTCGTTTATGTTTAAACACTTAAAAATATTACTTGATTTTAAAATTGACCTTAGTTACAATTTCAGAAAATTTCATATCAATACTTGAATAACTTTTTGAGAAATCATTGTTACGGTCGACAGTTTTCCTCAAAAATATCATTTCTCAGAAAACACATTTAAAGTTTTCATACAACATAAAATAATGCTTACAGTTCGGTAATAAAACAGCTGTAACTCCATTTGTAATTCACGTAGAGTAAAAAGTGAGACAGCTTTAGAAAGCTGATTAAACAGGCTACAAAATTAAGTCATAAATTTTTTTGATAATTTCATCGAAAGCGACGATTTTAAACCAGTCGGATACCTTAATCAAAACCTATTTAATAACAGTATTAAAAATTATCTGAATCAAACTTTTCTTCTTTCATTAGGCAATACCTTTTCAACAAGAAAGTTTGTAAAGCAAACATATACTTACCACGTGTTTTCCCTCCCCTTGGCTGGAGAAACGCAGTCTATTTTTCCTCATTATACAACGAGAACTTATTATTTTCCAAGGTTTTTCGCGGATGACATTTTTTTCTCACTTCGTTCATTTCTGAAAAAAGTGTACTTGGCGTGTAAATATTATTCATGGCATTAAGTAATAGCTGGGTTTCAGGAACAAAAAACTTCGAAATTTTGGTATGTTAATGAGTTTCTGGAGCGAAAATTGCCTTCGGGTCCATCAGAGAGATAATGTCTTTAACATGAGAGGTTTTTATTTCTTGCAACGTATTACATATTCCGTCTCGGAGACGTTCTTTCTTTTAAGATGCAAAGGTAGAGATACCCACACTGGATTTGATTCGAAAACCATATGGTGGTGAGGTATGAATATAACAACGTTAAGGTTCTTCGTGCATTAAAAGAGAAGCTGTTTTTTTTATTATGGACGTTGAAAGAGAACAAATGTTAACCCAGAAAGCAAATTACACACTCTGGAATCTAGAAAGAAAAAATAATCATTCGTAAATAATAATTTTTAACAAATGTTCTCATTCGTGCAAAATTGGATTTCTTTAAAATTATACTGTATTTTTAAAAGTGCGCGTAAAAAATCAGTTCTCATGTGAAATGAGAAGACAATACTTGTAAAAACATTTTTATGGCTCGTATAAATCATACGATACATGTAAATTAGAAAAAGCACTGAATATTTTAAAGGTTCATCATAAGTTGCTTTAGAAGTTGAAGAAATTTTAATCCCAGTTGAAAGTGTTCTTAAAGAAGTCTAATGAACTGAACATTTTTTACTAGATCCATCCTTTATCTCATCATTTTTTGTGACAGCTAAATTAAGAAAAAAAAATAAAACTTTTTGTAACTTAAATTTCACGACATTTCATCCATTATCTTTTACGACAATGCTACCTGATATTATTCGTTTGTCGTTTTCTATTTTCTTCGAAAGGTGTTCTGTTAGACCAGGGATGGAGAACCTGCAGCCTTAACCCGTTCTTGGCCGGATTTTTTTTCTTTTGAATTTCCGAACCAAAAAAAGGCATTTTTTATTGCAGAAAATACAAAATGATTGTGTTATCCATTCAAGGCGGAAAATATCACCGCAGAAACATAAAGAAATTAGAAGAAGATTACTTGCGTCATTTCTTAGAAATATTCAGAAATACAAAAAATAATCATGGAATATTACGAGACGTGTAAGTAGTGACGAATTCACTTTTAACGATGCAATTTTTTCTCTTCGTCGCATCACATGCGACGCCAACCGTACGGGCACAAAAAAAGCTGAACGTGTGACGCCGACCGTACGGTTACAAAAAAAAGCCGAACGTGTGACGCCGACCGTACGGGTACAGAAAAAGCCGAACGTGTGACGCCGACCAAGAAGGGGTTAAGGCCGCACGAGGCCTTCTTGAGTTTCTTATGCGGCCTTACCAATTCCAATGAATTATGCAGGGTTCCCACTCAAATAAGGGCCACCCCCTTTAACTTCAGAACGACGGCAGCTTTAGTCATGAAAGTAGTGTCTAGGTATAGTAAAACGTCTATGCGCTATGCGATGAGACAACTTACAACGCCACCTGGTGGCAAACTTCGGAATCAGCGTTCTTATCTCGAAAACGGTACAAGATAAAGGGGAAAAGTCAATTACAAAGTTGTAGCTCAGTATCGATTTGATACAAAAAGACATCTTGTGCACATTAATACGAAGAGCGGAACGCTTAAAATGCACATTTGTTTGTTCGCATTTTCCGAAATTGTTACGTCACAAGACATGGACGAAAGGAAAAAAATTTTATTTTGCAGGCAGAAAATGATTCCAATGAACTTTTTCCTCTGGCAATAACTCAAAAAGCAGGTGTATGAACCTTCCCGCCAACAGTGCAGGACTTTCGATGGCGTATTACTGCTGCTTGTGCTAGCTCACCAACTGTGTGCTAAAACGTGTGCAAAGTGAAATTCAAACAAGGGCTCAAATCTGTATTGTAGATAACGGAAAGCACTTTAAACAACGAAAATAAAGGTATCTTGTGATAATTAATTGTTTTTTCACTTTTTAACCCGTTTTTGGACGTAACAGTTTCGGAAATCGAGAGCAAGCAAATGTGCATTTTAAGCGGTCTGCTTTTGTTATTAATATGCACAAGGTGTCTTTTTGTACTAAATCGATAACGCTCTACAACTTTGTAATTGAAATTTTCCCGCTGTTTTGTACCGTTTTCGATACAGAAGCACTAACTTCGAAGTTTACCGCCAGGTGGCGTTGTAAATTGTCTCATCGCATAGCGCATAGACGTTTTACTATATCTATAAACTACTTTCATGACTAAAGCTGCCGTTGTTCTGAAGTTAAAGGGAGTGGAGAGGCGTGGCCCTTATTTAAGTGGTAATCGTCTCTAATTGTCTATAATATAATAATAATCACAGGACAATAACACTTAACACCTTTTACCCAACTGTCGAAACTTAATGTGTTTAAAAATGTTTACCGCCCCTGAGTTAGACTGCCTGACCTATTAAAACTAACCAAACATACCATAACCAAAAGTGAAGAACAGACTCAAAATCTACTTGAGTCTGTTGAAGAAAGTAGGAGAAAAAACTCCTTGATTTAAGAAGTCAGTTTTGAACGAAATTTAAAGTAGTTAAAGAGCTGACAATAGATTATTTTACAGTTATTGGAATTTATCAAGTTATTTGGTCGATTAACTACCGTGAGTATTTAATTTTTTTTAATATTACGTGTTAAACTGTCAAATGAAATGTTAGACTTTAACTCATCATTGCATTCATTTTTATATCCTTTTTTGACATTTTAGTAAATTTTTAAGCCGTTATTGAGAGCATACAATTACTGTCATATGGTATTGCCAAAAAATAACGTAGAATGAGTGCAAATTTTCATCATTTTATGCTTTTTATCCACAAGTCATAAGTGGGTAAGGGTACAGTTAATACTTATTTGTGTTTATATTCTAAGTAAGTATGCCCATAGGAACAAATCCAAACCAGTTTTAACACATTTGTAACAAAACACAATTTCTAAAAAAATTCTAGAAATTTTACATTTTAAGAGCTTTTTTCAAATTTCAGGGCTATACAGGCGAACCCTACTCTTACCTTAGAGGTCTGAAACTTCGCATAATCTCTGTTAGGACCAAAAGGAATGGGGGAAAACCTTGGGGAGCAATGTTTTTTTTGAGACACCTCAATTTATAGGTTTCTTATTACAAGGGCTCACCCAGATAAGGTGACTACTAATAATAGCATATGATGTGAAAATTATATAATTA
Organism: Araneus ventricosus; assembly: GCA_013235015.1. NCBI lineage: Eukaryota > Metazoa > Arthropoda > Arachnida > Araneae > Araneidae > Araneus > Araneus ventricosus. Next base: position 132,016 of record BGPR01002903.1, read on the forward strand.
ATAGAAATTAACCATGGACGGGGAGAAACACACCACAATACATTCTTAATGTTGATTATTAATGACATTCCAACCATAAAATACAGCATAACCATAAATAACAGCCAACCATAAATAATAGCATATGATATGAAAATTATATAACCATAAATAACAGCCAACCATAAATAATAGCATACGATGTGAAAATTATATAATTAATAGAAATTAACCGTGGACGGGGAGAAACACGCCACAGTACATTCTTAATTTTGATTATTAATGGCATTCCGACCATAAAATACAGCATAACCGTAAATAACAGCCAACCATAAATAACAGCACAACCGTAAATAACAGCCAACCATAAATAACAGCATATGATGTGAAAATTATATAACCATAAATACAAGCCAACCATACATAACAGCATATGATGTGAAAATTATATACTTGATAGAAATTAACCATGGACGGGAAGAAACACACCACAATACATTCTTGACTTTGATTATTAATGACATTCCACCCACAAAATAAAAATTGAAAGATGCAGCGCAAACATAAATAAAAATGCCAACTTAAAAACCACACTCAAAACATACACAGACAAAACAATACTGGACCAAAAACCGTGCAAAACACACACAAACAAACTCAATATACAAAATGAATTGTTAAATAGTTTTTTCATTGAATATTTTAAAAAAATTAATACTAATCCATTCTCGGCCCACAACTAACCAATTAAAAGTTTAAAAATGTAAAAACTCTAATACCAAGCATGCACCGGGTATGTTGATTATAGTTATATTATAAATGCCAACAGGTTCAGCCACTTCCAGTGCAGGGAACCCTCCAATTCAACGGCATTCAGTCCGTCATTCACAATGCAAATCAACCAGGTCAGCATCTCCAACATGACAAGGAGTGTCTAAGCAGGAAAGGGGTTCAGACCTATCGGCCATCCATTAAATTTTCAATGTTAAAAGCATTACTGAAAACAATTTAATTAAAACCATTATAAAAACCTTAAAAATTTAAATTTAAATATTTAAAATTTCAGAATTGTGGTGTGGTGAGGAAGTTTGGAGACGGGAGTGTGTGCTCAGGTGTCGTCCTTGTCATCTGACCGCGGTTGCAAATTACGATGTTCGTCCCCAAATAGCCCTAGTGTTAGTCCAAAACGGAACCTTAATATAACTAAACTAAACATGCAAAAATCCTTTTAAAAAATCTCAAGAAACGAAATATTTGCAGTTTTCAATTAAATTACTAAACAAAAATGATTAATTAAATGATAAAATAAATGTCTGGAAATTTCAGTGTTTCTTCCGCTTTTATACTAATAAGATTCAGTTATATAGCAGATCATTATTTAAAACTTCAAGTATTAAACTAAAAAAACTTAAACTTAGGTTTGAGTATGATAAAATTCATAATTTATCACCTTTCTTCTTTCCATTGTATTTAAATTTCTTAGGGAATTTTAGACACTTTTCGCAAGCACCTCCTTTTATAATAACGCAGAATCAACGAACCATTAAACTTTTATTGCAACTAAATCATCAGGTAAATTCGTGAACGAAGATTAATATAGAGAAACAACATTATTTTCTTGGCTCTCCTTCTCAATTTATAAAAGGCGCACGCGTAATCTTCAATTTTCTTCCAGAAAGAGAAATTCTCCATTATTTTTCTCCGCCATCGACAGTTCGCCTTCTTCCCTTATACAAAAAAAGTTGCAGGAAACAAAGATATCTTTATTAGAGTTTCTAAATGTAAATTAATGATGGTGCAGATTACTGTCCTCTGTTTGGCAACGGTCTCCTTGCAATCTGATAAATCGTTCCACTCGCTTCAAGGCAGAGGATTAAACGAGTTTCTGCGACGTCCTCGAGTTCTCTCCGGGGGATTGGATACTGGAGGGAAATCTCTTTTTCATGTCTGGTATATCATAGCGCCAATAGTTACGGATTTATTTTTCGATTTTAAAAGCATACCAGACTGATATGAACCAAGAAGAACTTCAATGCTTTATGAGTTAAGATAGCTGAATATTTAGGGGTTTTGATGCTTAGTTTAGTTAAATTTATGATTTTTTGTGATAGTTAAATTTATGGCTATTTTAAGACGAACCTCGTAATTTGAAAACGCGGTCAGATGACGAGGATGACACCTGAACTGGCGCCTCCTCTCCAAGCTTCCGCACCACACCAGGGGGAGGACGTTTGGCCACTAAATAGGATTTAGCATGCAACAGGCCCGAAGCACGGCGGATCTTCTCTGGAATCGGGATTCGAAGCTGGAGCCCTCCGGCACCAAGGCCGAGACCATACCACTAGGCCATCGCTGCCGCCCTTTTTTTTATTGCCCGCGCCAACCCTGCTTACCCAAAGGGTGTAAAGTATGTGACGAGTCGGCGGGAAGAAAAATTACAATACAAATATTAAAGTAATACAATACAAAATAATTGAATACAATATAATACAAAAAATTAGATAATACAACATAAAATAATTGAATACAATATAATACAAAAAATTAGATAATACAATACAAAATAATAGAATACAGTATAATACAAAAAATTAGATAATACAATACAAAATAATAGAATACAATATAATACAAAAAATTAGGTAATACAATACAAAATAATAGAATGCAATATAATACAAAAAATTAGATAATACAGTACAAAATATTAGAATACAATATAATACAAAAAATTAGGTAATACAATACAAAGTAAAATAATACAACATACTTAAGTAATATAATGCACAATACAAATGTGAATATAAATATAATAAAATACAAACAGCAAACATAGTAAGTAATTACAAACATAAAAATAAATAAATACAAATAAGCGTAATAAATGAAGAAATAAACATAAAATAAACAAGAAATGAAAATTTTATAAAATCTAACAAAAAACGAAGTCTGAGATATAATTTAGAGAAGAGAGAAAGGAAAAAAATTTTTAAAAAAATTGAAAAAGGAGAGAAACAACAACCAAACAATTTCTATAACACAATTTAGTGGAAAAAACCGATACAAACATCCCGAATTCTGTAACACATTTTAGAAGATGAAAAAGAAAGTCGGGTATGCCCATGATACACTTGGGAAAGTCTATTGCATATGTTAACACTTATAAGGAATATCTCCCAAATTTTAAAAGTTGCATTTCCGTTAAAGAGTAAAGATTTACACCACTCTCTTTTAAAATTATCTGATGATTTTTTTAATATGATACCTTTCTTGTGTGGATGCAATAAAAACTTAGTGATCTGCGTCCCCTTTTTTCCTACAGATGCAAAGTGGTGAATTAAGGATTTTGAAACGATTGATAGAAATATATTAAAAATTTATTTTGAATTAAAATTTTTGTATCCACGTTCTCAGCAAACATTCTAATACGTCTCCCTGATTCGGAGTCAACATTAAGCCAATATCTTTCCCATTCTTCTATGATATTTCTTTTAATTTTGAATTTAACGTAAGAATAGGGAGATGGAATATCCATTTCCTTACCTTAAGTGGTCGCTATATTGGCTGCCCCTTGTTATTGCTGCGTGAATTTATTTATACGTGTTTGCCATGAAAACAGCAATTTAAGAACTAGAAATAGGCCAAAATTCCTGACGAGACGAAATAAAGATCGAAAAAGGAATGAAATTACATAACTATTCCACTACGTTCAAAAAGTTCTTGAATTTTTTTAATATTCTATTTATTCAAATTAATTAGACCATTCCTCCCAAACCATGCGAAAGTGTCATGTGATAGCTAGTCGGAGCAGGTTTCATTCAGTTCAACTACACGCAGCGCATGCGCGTAACTCATGATTAAAGGAATTCAATGCTTCCCGTCGTGAGGAAGGCGTAGCTGCTCCATCACTATAAGGCGCCGCCTCACAGGTCCTGATGTCGAATTACCTGTCAAAACATAGCATTCCGGTATTTCCACAACCAGCTTGTTTTCCTGACCTCGTCCCGTGAGATTTTTTCCTTGAACGAAGGGGTAACAGCTTAAGGGGTAACAATTCGCAAGTTCCGAAGAAGTGCAGTAACGAAGGCACTGGAGGGGGTGACAAAAGGAGGCTTGCTATTCGCATTTACATCTTTGTATGAACGATGGCAAAAATACATAGCTCCAGAGGGTAATTACTTAGAAGAAAACACCAAATAAGCAATTTTCTGCAACAAAATATTATTGAACTGCTCTTGTCTCTATATTATTCTAAAAATGAAACTTTAACTATAACATATGTAAAAAATTAGTTTGATTTTCAGCTGTTTAATAAATTAAAAGTCCATGGAAAATATTTATTTATTGTTAACTGAAGAAAGATTAAATATTTTCATTTAAATAGAGGCTTCAAAATTATTAGTACCACTCTTGCATACAGATTAGGGCTTCGTGACTTTCTTTTTATTCTGTCATGAGCTCGTTTTGAGTACAAAAATATTTTAAATCCCATTCATAAAGGAAACAATTTTCACAAACTAGAGAAAAATAATGTAGCGTTAATTAATGAGAAACATAAAGAAGTTTAATTAGATCAGCTTGTTTGCAAAATTTTTAAAATTAATTCTAAATCAGGATGCCTTGTTGAATTACGTATGCTTGTCTATACTGAATAAACTGACGCTTGAAAGCTGTGGATATACTGAATAAGCTGCCGAATCCCTCATTGGCTAAACCAGGATGCCTTGTTGAATTATGTATGCTTGTCTATACTGAATAAACTGACGCTTGAAAGATGTGGATATACTGAATAAGCTGCCGAATCCCTCATTGGCTAAATCAGGATGCCTTGTTGAATTATGTATGCTTGTCTATACTGAATAAGCTGTTACTTGTAAGCTGTGGAATACTGAATAAGATGTTGCTTGTAAGCTGTGGATATACTGAATAAGATGTTGCTTGTAAGCTGTGGATATGCTGAATAAGCTGTCGAATCCCTCACTGTCTGCATTTTCGTGACTTTATAATTAATGCACGCTCCGCCATTCAGAGTCAAGAACCATAGTTAAGAAACCCTGATGTAGACGATATATGTTACTTTCAGCCCTCCTCAATTCTAAGATTGATCAACTTCCCATAATGGGCGCTGTTTAATTTCAATTACAATTCATACATAATGACAACATACACATGAATAGATAAGTTTTTAAAATTATTTCCTTCAAACGTAAATGGCTGAGAATCGATGTAAACTGATATATTGAAGATAAATTTCTCCAAAGGGCTTTGTCAATATGCTCTTGAGTGTGTGTGTTGTTGTGTTATGTGTGTATGTTTTAACTGCACTTTTTCCAGTTTTGGTTCTCGGCCCCTGCATGGGACAATTTGTAATTTTTATACATTATTATTTTTTTACTTTCTCGTATACGAAGTATACAAAGAGAAAGTATTGTAATCGTCAAAAAATTCGAACTCGAGATTTTGGCGAATCTCCACGTTTTAGACCTCCCTGAGTCCGAAAAACACCATTTTGGAATTATGCCTGTCTGTCTGTGAACACGATAACTCGAAAACCATTAAAGCTGGAGAGATGAAATTTGGTATGTGATCTTTACACCTAATTTGCAAGTTTTTCTCAAATTTTGGACAAGATCCGTCTAAGGGAAGTCAGTCTGTCTGTCCGCGTTAATGTGAACACGATAACTCAGAAAATTAAACAGCTGGATGGATGAAATTTGGTAAACAGTTTTATCATCAGAAATGTAGGTCCGTATCAAATTTTCTGCCAAATCCGTCAAAGGGTTGACTGTCTGTCGGTCTGTATAATCGCATACTTCTAAACATTATAACTCGTAAACCCTAAAGCTTTGATAAATAAAAATTGGTATGAGGCCTGCTAACAATAATTGTCGATCCATGCCCAATTTTCGTTTCAATCGGTCGAAAAAAGTTGTTAAAATCGCGTATCTGTCTCTTCTCATCACACAGAAATGTAGGTCCTATCAAAATTTGGACCAAATCCATCGAGGGATTCACTGTCTCTCTGTATAATCGCATATTTGTGTATACGATAATTCATTAACATAAAGACTTGAATGAAATAAATTTGGTGTGTGGTCTTCTAATCTTAATTGTAGACCCATGTTCAATTTTGGTTTTAATCGGTTGAAAAAAGGAGTTCAAATTGCATATCTTACTATGACGGAAAAATACGTGCCATATCGTCTATCGGCGCACGACCTTCGCAAACTTGGCGCCTTTCTGGCGCTATTTTAGTGACTTGGCGAATTTTATCTCGCTTGCATTCCTGACCCTTTCGTATTGCAGCGTTCTGAGAAGACAATATCAATATCGTGGACTCCGCAATTTTTAGGCGGGGGGGGGCTCGGGCAGGATACCCTTGTTAGAAAGTAGGACGAGAAAGTTTAGGGGAGGCCACTCCCGCGGGTTTTCTTTGTAAAATCTACACACATTTTATAAAGAGGTTCTCTCTCCGGCGGCATTACAGGCCTTACACCCTTTCGGGTAGGCGGGTCGCCGAAAGTTATGTCAAATAGCTGAGCATCTAACGAAATAGTGTTAAGATTTAAAATATTTTTCTGTTGTGTCGCGTTGAATAGTCAAATTTCTCTCTTTCCAGAAACGGTAATGATAAAGAATTACTCGATCCATCAGTAGAATTCGGAAGCACTGAACGACAGGACCGTAGCAAATAATAACACGGGTTTTATAATATGCGTAAAATGACCCCCTTAGAAGTATCCCATGGACAGACCCTTTAGAAGAAGGTACATCCCGTGTACGGCAATGGGACCATTTGCCAGACTCACTTCTCAGGTGGTTCTCTAATGGCCATCACCGGCTTTGGAAAATTAAGCGAAATTTTGGTGTTTTTCCTTAATAACTTCCAAAAATATTTCAGCAGAAATATCACTTTTTCACCATCTGAAAGTGCAAAAAATTACTTTTTCAATGATATCAATTAAATTGCCGTACGATTTTTTCTCTAATTTTATTAAATTTTTAAAAATATTTTTTGGAATGATTTACAACAATACTTGTTACATTATTTTAGACGTAAAATCAACAAATTAAATAAATCACGCCTACCTCAGTTTCTACAGGCCGGGAGCGTTGTTGAGAGCTGGGGATCCACTTTCTGAAATAGAATTATTGAATCCATATTCCAATTCAAAGGAAGAGAAAGCCACTGAAACGAACACGTCTTTATTTGATGGTGGCGAAATCGCCTCTGCTTATTTACATTCTCCCCGCGCAAGAGAAAACAAACTGTTGCTACTCAACTACAACAAAGCAATGGTTATTAACATGCTGATAAAGGTTCCTTAAAAATATAAACATCAAGAAAAGTTTGATTATATACATAATTTCACATTCATGAGAGTTTGAATGTTCTTTTACACATATTATTTGTCTTTGGGTTATTTTCCCACCAATTCTCGAATAATATTCAAAAGAGTCCTGGCTGAAGATGCCTGCTCTGGATTGGTGGAAAAGTTCAAGCGTGCAGTTACGTCACTCGTTGGAAGAGGAATCGCGACAATACTGTTCATTGTTGCAACGCAATTCAAACCGTTCTCATTGTTTAAACAAACATTTATTTGCATGTTTCTCTATCATTGTGGAAAGCTAAAGTAATATCTTAATGTTTAATGCTATGACTTAATCTGCATATTTTCATCCAGCTAACACGCGGCTGGAAGTAAGATGTGCCGCGCCATTTGAAACTTAAAATCAAATGCATATTTTGCAAGATGAATAAGAGTGAAGTTGATGCCGGAAACTTACAATCAGATGTTACATGACACGGACAGTTTCTTGACTTCATTATGGATGTTCATGCCGACAACGAACAGAACAGGTGCAAAGCTACTGAAAGAACGCTGATTAAATGTCTATCACAATTTAAAATTGTTAAGGGAACCATGAATATCAAATTATAACATAAGAGATTCAATTGAAATTATATTCCCGGCGAACAAGCTGGCTAGTTTAAGATATAGCTTTTCTTCGCGTATCCAATATACAAGGTGCGTTCGAAGAGTTCGGTGAATGGTCCCATAGTAGAATAACCGCGCTGGTTCGGATGCTGCCCTCACGCAGACGCATTGAGAGAGATGGCAACTAGTGCCCCCTATAGTCCAAATCACAATAGTTAAGCGGAAGTGCGCGCTACGACCAATTTAACTAGTCAGTGTGAGAAGGCGCGTCACTGCGAAATGGAGCAACGCGTGAACATCAAGTTTTGCTTCAAATTAGGCAAAACGTCGACGGAGGCACACGAAATATTAATGAAAGTGTACGGTGTGGACGCAGTGAGCAAAAAGTGTGTTTTTGAGTGGTTAAAACGCTTTAGAGACGGAAAGGAAGATGTCAAAGATGAGCCGCGTTCGGGTCGACCACCGACAAGCACAACTCCAGACAACATCGAGCGAGTGCAACGGATGCTTGCGGATGATCGACGGCTGTCTTTGAGAATGATAGCAGAAGAATTGAAGATAAACCGCAGTGTGAGCAACATTATTCACGAACATTTGCAAAAGCGTAAGAAAAAGGTCTGCGCTTTTCCGACATTGCGCAGATCCAGCAACGTGCGGCAACGGTGCTTCGAGCGATACCGAAAGAAGTGTTTGCTGACAGTTTCCAGCAGCTGTACAACCGATGTCAAAAGTGTATTGTAGCTAATGGTGATTATTTCGAATGCGAGTAAAGGTATTTTGTTTGTATACATTGTTTCCTTTATTTTATGCGACCATTCACCGAACTTTTCGAACGCACCTTGTATATAACACTCTCTGCCTCAGCCAGTGTGCTAATAAAACTCTCGAAATATTCTGCGTGACTCCAAAAGTTCCTGGACCGTCAAAAAGCGGCGAGGACAGATCCAGGAATAAAAGCGGCTCTGTTTCCTGTTTCGGGAAAAGGTAAGACTCGGGGATCGATTTATGGAAAACAGGAGCCAAAGATCGGGACCTGGAGGGGGTGTTTAATCAATGGGAGAAAGAAAGTCGTTACACGAGACCGGGATTTGAAAGTCAGATTCAATCTGGAGGAGGAAGTCACCCGCAGATCTTTTTCTTGCGTATCTTTCGAAGTGGGAGCATAAAAAGGGCAGGAAACAAGTCCATGCTGCAAGGACTTACCGTCTCCGTGCAGCTGTAATCAGTTTTGGTTAGAAAAAGAATGTTCACATCGAATCACTAATTGCTGTTGGACAAGGTCTCCTCCTCATTAGTTTAGCCTCTATACATACTGAGATCTTTTATTAGAAAAGTTAATAAATTCCTGAGGGATTAATATATGTAAACACAATACTTATATTAAGGTATCCGACTGGTTTAAAATCGTCGTTTGTGATGAAATTATCAAAAAAAATTATGACTTAATTTCGTAGCCTGTTTAATCAGCTTTCTAAAACTGTCTCACCTTTTACTCTACGTGAATTACAAATGGAGTTACAGCTGTTTTATTACCGAACTGTAAGCATTATTTTAAGTTGCATGAAAACTTTAAATGTGTTTTCTGAGAAATGATATTTTTGAGGAAAACTGTAGACCGTAACAATGATTTCTCAAAAAGTTATTCAAGTATTGATATGAAATTTTCTGAGATTGTTTCCTGTAATATGCTTGATGTTTTCCTCTAAAAACTAAGGTCAATTTTAAAAATCGAGTACTATTTTTAAGTGCTTAAATATAAACGAAAAGCATTTTTTTATGAAAAATTACCAGTTTAGTAACTATGTTCAGCTATATCTCAAAACTATTTTGATGTACAAGAAATATTTTAGAGCATAACACAGATAACTGTCATAAAAATGTACTCCTACGAGGATTTATGTATATTTCGAATATGATTTTGTCTATGGCTGTTAGCGTAAGGCAAATATTTTAGTCATTTTTCTTCAAATTTCTCAGTTTTTTTAAAAAAATATTATTTTGAAAGCCTAATTTTACAATATTTTCATAGTTATAAAACATATGCAGTTGAAAAATAACATTATATATATATATATATATATATAAATTATTTTTCAAAAAAATGTCTCCGAACACAGTCAGATACCTTAAAAATGCTTTAATGAAAGTTAAGAACTGATGGTTATTTAATGAGTACTACAAAAGTTTATAACATTCGCAATATTTTTTGGTTAGTGTGATAGTGATGGGTCGAAGATTTATGGCAAACTCCAATCCTTATCTTTTGCTATTGTGTATGAAACGTCGCCAATAGTTTAAATACTAATTGTGTCGTGTGACTGCAAAACTGGCCATCTCCATTTTTCAAAAACACGTTTTTTCAAAGATTTTAAGTCCATTTCACCCACCTAATGCCATGCCACCATAAATTGCCAACTGAAACACATTGCTGAAACGCTTCCAATGCCACGTACAACATTTTTTAATTCTAATTTTGGCGTAATGTGACATAAATTTTAATTTCCCATTTTTTTTCTTTTTTGGAGATGGACAGTTTTGCAGCTACACTACACAATTACACTATTTAAATTCTTCAATATAACTATTGAATATCTGAAAAGACAAAAAAGTGTGAATATCAAAAAAGACAAAAATTAATAGAAGCAATTTGATTGGTATGCGCAAGTGCAGCATTATCCAGGAAAAAATTGCGAAGGACAAAAATAATTAAAAATATTAATAAAAGGAATTATAAATGTAGAAGAGTAAAAAAATAATTGCAGACACACACACACAACGACAAGAAATAAGAATCTGGTGGATGACTTCATCAGAGGTTGTAAATTGTACACGTTACAATTGTACAATTGTAACACGTTTGGTAAAGCGTCCTCCTTTGTACCACAAATGTTATAAGAGGAAATATTTTAAGCCCTTCTTTTCATACTTTGTTCAAAAGACCGTCTTTAATTTCTTCTTGGTGGATAAATGTTTTTCTTTCCAATACTTCCCGGATTAGGTTCAGGCCGAAAGAGGATATTAAATTTCAGCCCTTAAAGTCTTTTTCCTCTACAGAAAACCTATTCCATTTTTGAATCTGCATGGATGTCTGACCTCTGATGAAGTCATCCACCAGATTATTATTTCTTGTCGTTGTGTGTGTGTGTGTCTGCTATTATTTTTTTACTCTTCCACATTTATAATTCCTTTTATTAATATTTTTATGAATATAACTATCACTTTAAATATATAATTATCACCAGATAATCGAATACAAAAAGAAAAATTACAGAAGAAACAGAAGAAGTAAACAATAGTGATAACAATATTCCTTTTGCGAGCAACGCAGCAGCATCCAGTGATTGCATCAACAATATAGTCCATAATTAACTAACGAATTACTATTTAATGAAACAACAAAAACAAAAATTCATGCTTTAATAATTAATATAATTAAAACACATAAAAGAAAATAATTATAATGGAAGAGAACTCAAATGGCGAATATTTTCAAAGGCCACTCGCCATCGGAGTTCTAATATGGATACATTTTTTGTCAAGGGAATGATTACATAGTCAAAAATTATACCCTCTGTGGCCTGATTTTATCCACTAATTGAAATAAAGTAAAGAATCTGTTTAGAAGAAGAAAAACATTTTTCTTTTTCTAAAGAGATTATTTCCTTTATTTCAGTTAGTGGTAAGAATAAAGGAAAGAATCTCTTTAGAAAAAGAAAAAAGTTTTTCGTATCTAAAGAGATTCTTTCCTTTATTTCCGTTAATGGACAAATTCAGGCCCCAGAGGGTATAATTTTTGACTATGTAGTCATTCACGTGAAAGGAAATTTATCCATATTAGAACTCCAGTGGCGAGTGGCCTATAAAAACGTTCGCCATTCGAGTTCTCTTCCATTTCTTCCATTCTATTTTCTTTTATCTGTTTTAATTATTTTAATTATTAAAGCACGTTTTTTTTGTTTTTGTTGTTTGATTCTATAGTAATTCTTTAGTTAATTATGGACAATATTGTTGATGCAATCACTAGATGCTGCTGTGTTGGCGCGCAAAAGGTGTATTGTTATCGCTATTGTTTACTTCTTATGTTTCTTCCGGATTTTTTTCTTTTTTTGTATTCGATTATCTGTATTTTGTATTTTATTGGAAGTTGCAGCATTTGCGCCATTCTGTCTAATACAAAAAGTTTAATTAATTTTTTAATTTTTGATATCTTTTGTTAAATTATATTAATTGTAATTATCACCAGTGTACAATAAATACAATATGCTACGCGATGAGATCGCTTACAGCGCCATCTGGTGAATTGAATCTTTGAATTTCACGAACAGCACATCAGTTGACACGCTGGCTCAAGCAATAGCAATACCTCTTTGAAAGTACTGCAATGTTGTCGGAAAAGTCGCATAAACCAACCGTTTGAATTATTCGCAAAGAAAAAGTATGTGGAGTGGAGGAAGTTGGAGTGGTGAGGAAGTTTGGAGAGGGAGTGCCAGCTCGGGTGTCCTCCTTCTCATCTGACGGCGGTCCAGATGACGAGGGCAAAATGGCCCTCGTGTTTCTTCAAAATGGGACGTTGATATAACTAAACTAAATTACTGTTCTGATACCAGCAATCAATTTTTGAACGCTGTCTATGCATGCGAATAAAAAGTACGGATTTGAAACTATGACTTACTGAACAATTCAATAATATACCATCGGGAAAGACACTAGATTCCAGCTTAACTTAAAAGCAAGAGAATACTCGTGCATCGAATTATCGCATTTTTAGTCTCAAAACTAAAATTTAATCTTTAATTAGCTTTAGAATTTTACACAAAAATATCGTAGAATCTATAAACATCTCAAGTATTGTATGCCTTCTGAGATATACGAAAACGACAGCCCCTTTACAAAAAAGAAGGAGTCATCTTATTTGATAGCAAAGAAAATTATGCAATTCCCCAGTAGCACAGAAATATTATATAATATTTGCACAATGTTATACAATATTATGAACACCGAGGAACACCGAACACCGTAATAAAGTATTGTATTGTATGTATCAGTATTTCCGATATACTAAATGTTTACAAATAATATAAAAACAATGTTTTTTTTTATAAAAATCTTCATTTCAACTCAGGATATCACTCGATTGGGGGTTTTATTTCAAAAACCTCTACTGGAACAATTATTCTTTAAGATGCTGAATATTATATCATACTATACAATACAATGCATACAATATTTTAATTTCTACATTTATCTACGTTTATCTGTATTTTAAGGTGAAGTTATTCTTACAGTCGACAGATGATAGCATGATCATACTGTAACACTATATTTATCAACGTTGAATCATATGTCTAAAAAAATATTTTACAAAATGTTCATTTGAATAATAATGTTTACACAATCATTTTGTTTTACTGTATATAAATGGCGGGCCGGATTCAGCTAAGGAAGTTAACCATAAAAAAGCTCTCACATATGGATTATCTATTGATCTGTGAAAAAATGAGTATTATTCTCATCGTAAAAATATGCACGTGATTTATTGTTGCGAATCTTATATTTGATTTTCAATCAATACTGTAATTATAAATGTTAAGGACGTCTCGTAATACATTGATAAAGGAATAAATAAATTTTGAAATTATTTTAAAACCTTTCAAAGAAATTATTATAATTATTTTTAAACCTTATTACCTTAATTTTTTTAATTAGCAAACTTATATATAAGAGCTAAAATTGCTTCCTCTTTGAATTTAAATTTCATTTTGAACTCGAAATTGAAACGATAAAAGATAATTTAATTAAAAATAATATTCAGTATTAATTGGAATGTGCATGAAATTTCTTAGAGATCCGAACTCTGTAACTACATTTTATTATCATCGTTTACGGTTTCTGGTGCAAGTCTCGTTGGTCCATTGGTAAGTTGCCGGTTTGGTAAGCGAAAGTTCCCGGATTCAAAGTTCGCTGTATGTAGAGGTGTTCAAAAAATAGCAAAGTGTTACCCGGAAGTTCAGCACTTAAGAGCTAAGTGATTAATATTTTTCCGTGCTTCTAAATGTATTTTTAAAATATTCCGTATATTACTCAATATTATATAATATTATTCAGTATAGTACAATATTATTTAATATGGTATAATATTATACAGTATTATATGACATGATCCAATATTATGATAAAAACATTGTACAATATTAAATTTTCGAATTTTATGATATTAGACAATATTATGAGCTACGTGGGTTAAGGGGTTACAGAATTATTAAATTAATTACAATTCATTAAATTACCAGATTAATTAATATTTATTGTTATACTAGTAATTACATTAAAAGGATATGTTGACTACCGCAGGATAACACTTTTACAGTTTGTTAGATTAAACCAAATTGATTAATGCGCAATAATAATAAAACAAATTCCTAAATTCTTAATAATTAAAGTATGGAAAGTAATGTTCATTACTTTAGAGCAAATGTTCGTTCAGATTATAAACTTCCACGGAGTACCCAAACATGCATTCATGATGCAGTGCTCTCAATTCCTCTCTCCGAATGCTGTGGCACTCATTTTGCGCAGATTAAAGTGCCGAATCCCGCCTGACGAATGCGGGATTAGGCCGTCAACCGCAGAGGAACTCCGGGAAAGTAGAAACAAACTTCGTTCGTCGCATTGTGTTCCCACTCAGGTATTCAAATCCCACAGATTAGCATGTCACTGTTCCCATGGCAACGAGCGTAATCTGTGGTTGTCCATTTTAATTATGAATGGGGCTCTCGGTGGGCAACCCTAATGGAATTCAGTGCCTCGCTAATGATTGGTGAGACAATTGAGTGATTTTCTATCTCTTGGTGGGACGTTAAGGTCGGCAGGTGATCCGTTCCCACGCTCTAGTTTGCCAATCAGCATGCTCCGGATTCGGTTTGTTTAGATACTGGTGGCGAGTTGCAGATAAAATCAGTTTGTTTTGGTTACATTACAAAACATGATAATTGACAGAGCGAAGCGAGGTCTACGTTCTAACTCAAGCATTGAGCAATTTGTCTGTCCGTAAATTTGTTTATTACGCGATTACGACCAAATGCTTTGTTCGATTTCCTTCAAATTTGGTAGAAATATGTCTTGAAGCAATAGAAAACGGTGTATGTGTTTTATTTCTTATTATTTTAATTCGGTAATCAAATAATTATTTTAATTATATATAATTATTATATTAATTAATTTAATTTGCAATAAAAGAGTGAGTGGCAACGGAACATTAAGATTATGAAATCAGAGTTGTAAATAAACACAGTTCGCTTATCGCTGTGTATCGTTATCCGCAATTCGTTAAATAAATGTTAACTATATTTATAAACTTTGGCAATCTTTTAGTTCTAAATTTATATTTAAACTCATTCACCATCTAACGCATTTCTTTTATACCTTATATGGCGCAGTCGGCAATTTAAAGAACTTTAAAAATTCGTTTGTAATTAATTTTTAAGCCTGAATGGAATTATCAGATGCTTCTCGCCAAGAGATGCGATCTCGTGCCTTATAAATCGTCTGACGAGAACGATACCTGAGCTGGCCCCCTCTCCAGACCACACCAGTGGGGGGGGTGATGTTTATCATACAGCAGGCCTCATACACGTCGAATCTTCGATCCTGGAACCCACAGGCCCCTAAGCGGAAACCTTACTAGTAGGCCACAGCGGCCGATAATGTTTTAGGCATGATTTGTCTGACTTGATTGCATCAGTCGCTGCATTCTATGCGTAAGGATTTTTATATCATGCAATTTACAGAAAGAATGCGAATCCGTCTGTCTAACCATCTGCCTACTCATCAGTCTGTCTTATAAAACTTTTTATAGTGTTAGATTCTTTCCTTTGACTTTTTTGTTTGTTTATTTGTTTTCCACGTAATGAGTTTCACATCACGCAATTTATAAACAGTGTGCCACCCTAAATACATTATCTTAAAAGTTGTCCTCAATTAGTTGAGCCACTCATGTCCAGAGAAATGCATGTTGAATTAAATATTGTATTTGATTGTTCTCTTCTTTTACTTGAGTCATCAATTTTTAAGACAGCAAATTACTTTCTAATGAATATTCAAACAATATTTACAAACATACATTTTTTTAATTATAACTAAAAAGGGAAGAGTTGATGACAAAGTAGGTTTCAACCCTTTTACAGTACACTACATGTTTCGTTTTGAAAATTACTAAATTTATTTTAAAAATGAGTATTAGACATGTAGCTGATCATAAATATGTAAAAGAAAAAAAATTGGCATTTTTTTAAAAGAAATGTGTGGTTTCACAGTGAAACCAATGAACGGTAACTGGCGATTTTTCCTCCGAATAAGTTATCATCGAAATACAATATAAATTTATAAGTATATGTGAGTATTCATGATATTCAACATTCGTAAAATTCAAAATGTTTAAATTGATTAAATTTTTTAATCTATATTTTTAAAATTAAATTAAAAATATCAATTTGTGAAAGAACCCTCATCATTCCGTTTCTGTTAGAGATCAAAAACAATTTAGCTCTTGCAATGCCGATATCTTTGTGAATACCAGCGGTATTGAACTAGAATTTTTATATAAGTTGCCCTCTCTAGTTCTATGTCTCTCTAGCCCTCTCTAGTTCTATGTCT
>BGPR01002904.1:0-17818 GCA_013235015.1 Araneus ventricosus
GAGAGTACTGTTAGTCTTTGATAAAGACAAGAATTGCAAAGTTATTTTATGGGCCATTAAAAGTTTCCATTTGCAGCATTAATTTGCATAGCATATCCTTTTCCTCATTGTCATTTAATTCATTGCAACACTCTGAATAACACGCGTTGGAACAGTATAAGCAACTTCGATCTGGGATAGATATGTAGATATAGATAACACATTTCTGAAAGCTGGAGCATTGGACTAATAATCCGATATCTCGGATTTAATTTTCATAATAAAGTAAAATTATGAAAAGTACAGCAACAATTCTAAGGCAATAAGGGAAATGATAAAAAAAAGCATATTCGGTAAGGGGTGTTTGTGTATGCAAAATGTTTTTAAATTAAATACCTTACTAGTTAAATTTTTCAATTTCAAAATTATGATTATATCTAATAAATTCTGCAGAAACACACAAGCTGACAAAAAGTCTAAAAAATAGAAGGGCACGAGGAAATGATTTATTGCTTAATTTTTAATGAACACAGAACTAATGCATCAAACTGCAAACACTTAAATCAAAGCTACAAAATACATATTTCTTAATAGCTGCATCAGGAGAATAAATAATTTTCAACATAACATGGTTATATATATGATCCATGAAAAATATTTAGACTACAAATTGTGAGGAATTTACAATGATAATCACTAAAATGTTAGAAGAGCCTTTCAAAAATAAATGTTTCCTGAACACACAAGTTTGATATATGAAGCATGTATCATGAGGTACCTTCAAACATGAAAATGCTAATAAATACATTGATTAGACTTATAGGCAGCTTTTATTATATATATTAACTAACTGAAGTGTTTTAGTCAAATCCTTCTGGTCTAGATAGCTAATAATGAATTTTTTTAAGCAGAGTAAGACAGTGCAACAAATTATTTTCTTTTCAATCTGAATTTGCTAGCACACAGCAAACAAATCATAAATATATCTTCAGAAGATTAATCTAAAATCTTAACATGCCACTAAACACACTCACGAAAAAAATTATTTTCCCTAAATAAGATCCCACATAATATACTTCAATGCACATAAATATAAATTACAATACTTGATGTAAGAATCTGTAAGTGAAAGGGGTATATACAAATAATTTTTATAAACTTTTTTAGATGCTTTGATAAACTGAGTGATTCAAGAAATAATGGACCAATCAGTTTCATGAGCAAACTTTTTAAGAAATAATAATTTAATTAACACAAAAAAATATTAAAACCAACAAAAGAAAAAAAAAGTATTAATGAAAGAAGTAACTTAAATAAAGCTTCTGTTAACTTGTACAAATGTTGGTCCCTTGAAATATTTTTTATTTACCAAAGGAATCCATTTTATACAGAGAAATTAAATATTTTGCACATCATTTCTGAAGGCTGCCTATTTCTCTAATATGCATATATGAAAAAATAAAATAATGCTGTAATACATACACACATATGAAAAATTTACACTTAATGATAAAGAAAATAAACACTTTCAACAAAAATTTAAATGATCACATCAAATTCAGTCAGCCATAATTTTGCACAAGTTAATCCTACTTATTAAACAAATCTTCATTTCAGAATTTTTCTAACTACAAAATATATTCAAAAAAAAAAATTCACACATAGCACAATATATACAGATAAAAAATTACAAACACATTATTTTGCAAGGACACTATTAATAATGCTTTTTATTTGAACAATTTGTTGAGTAGTTACGTAAAAACAAAACTGTTTTGAAATATCTGGAAGTACAAAATGTAGTTAAACAGAGCTGTAGCATACAAATATTTCATTCCAGTAATTTTTTAAAATTCATTTTAGCAAATCTGAAACAGGATGTGATATCAAAATTTTTAAACTATTTTTATTTATTTAGCTATGCAGCATTCTTTTAAAAAGAATAACGAATTAACATCACTTCCATTCTCATTTAGATAGCAACAGAAAAATGGGCATTGTGTAAAGTGTTTCGGTTCTTAAATAAGTTCAATACAAAATTGCAGTTTCACTAAACAAAAAAAAAACTATACAATAAATTCACAGGGAAAAAATGTGGTATCAATGTGTTTATTACATATATAATTACGAAGAATGAATTTATGTAACACCAACATAACCTTCAGAACTGTGTTACTACTAATCAGTAGAATAAGAAGCTATTAACTACTTTGCCATCAATATTTTAAAAATATTTGATTGTCCAGTGCACATACTTACTAATACCTCAAAAGATCAATACAGAAGATTAACAGTATGTTAATTATCTAATGACAAAAAGAGACAAAGTTTCATCCTTAATAATGAAAATGTGGAACATATTTTGGCACCCATAGCTTTCTTTTCCAAAGTATCAAAATTCCAGCATCCTTATAAAAGATAAAGATTTCATTTACAAGCCAGAAGCACTAAAAATGTCCAAAAAAATTCTTCTAAAATATTGTTTGATAACTATTCTTATTTAATATCTTTCATGATAACTTTGTAACATAAAACTGCCTACATTGAAATTTAAATGATAGCTAATAATTATTTAAGCTTTTTTCATATCAATTTAATAGATTATTTTTAAATTATTAAGAAATTATATTTTTTTCATTTATGTTACTTCTAATAAGATTTAAATAAGCATATGCAAGCAATAACATTCATATTCTTTCATTTTAAATAATAACACCCATTTTTCACACAAATAGAAAGTATTACACTCACAGAAACTATATCCGATTTCATTCAAATAGCATAATCTAACAATGTCGAAATATAATGACAAGCTTCTAGAATTTTCACTCAAATTAAAAACATTCAAGGCAAAACAAATACATTTATTTAATTTTCTGCCATTTAATGAGTGTTTTTTTTTTGTATATTTATCTAAGCTGCAAAAATATCATCCACTTCTGTTTATTAAACATTATCTGTAAATAAAAAATTGGTATAAGTATTATCATACAGAATTCAATAAACTAACATACAATTTCTGTTCCATGAAAATATAAAATGAAAATTTCAATATAAACATTTGTAAAAGCATTTCTTGATTCAAAATGTTCATTAAAAATTATCCAGGAGAAAAATACTCAATCAGGCGATTTCTTTTTACTTTTATAAAGTAAATTACAAATTTAACAATCTCTGTTTTATAAAATGAAGCCGAAAGTACAAAATTTGTTTTATTTAAAACAGCTGGGGATAAAATAAATGTTTTTTATTATTATTATTAAATGCAACATGAAGGCAGCACAACACAAATAGTGTTGCATTGAAAATACTTATTACCACTTCTTGATAATCTAATAGCATATCAATTATATTCTTAAATAGCAACCCAATGTTGTGAACCTATTTAACACAAACCATATAATGTTAAACTGATATCCAGTTCCTTTAAATACCAAGGATCTCATTAGTTTCATGGTTAATCCCAAAAGATTAAAACTTCTGTAACAAAGATTGTGTGCCACTATCATTAAGAGTACTTCAGTGACAGCTTATCAGCTTCAAATAATTTTTCTTACACATTAATTTCCCAATGAAGAGGTAACATTTTTATGTATCTACCCATTGACTTCTTAATAAAAATGCAGGGAGAGAGAAAGAATTTTTCTTCAAGACGAAAGTTTCAACATTAAAATGCAGAAAATAACTGTCCCAAATGTATAAAATTTGCCAACACTGTTCTTTTGAAACACTTTGTTTAGTCACCTATGTTATTGGCCAGCGACTGGTAAACCTGCTGCAACACTGCAGTTTTAATGAAATTGTTCACCAAATCGAAAACATTATACTGAAAATAACTGAAGTCTTTTTCACTTACAGCTATGTCACAGAACTGTTCCTAGTTGTATATTATTTAATTACTTCCAAGATAATAAGATAGAAAAGTACAATAATTTTTTAGATACCGTTTTAAATAGTTTCATGCCAACAGCAAAGTTTCGAAACATTATCGTACTTTTTTTTTTTTTTGTTCATAATGCCAGTTGCATCTGCAATATTCTTCAAAGGTAATTAAAAACTTTTATCCTGCTGGATAATATGAAATTTTGATGATGCAAAATGAGTTCAGCTGAATTCTCAGTTTCGTGTTAAGAAGGTTCAACTATATTTTTACAGATAACTTATAGGAAGCCGGTTTATAGGTATCATATAGTATAATGAATTACGATAATAAAACAGTGACTAGTCACATATTTACAAAGGAAACAAAAAAAATACACAACTTTATAAAGGCTGAATTCCACTAACATGCTTTTTCAATGTCAATATATTTCACCCAGCCTTAACCAAAATCAACAGTTAAATAATGAATAGCTATATGAATGCGTAAGTAGTACCAAGCAGATTCTATTTGCATTTTGCAAGTAGAAAACAGCTGAAAGCCATTAAAGCTTTAGATTTCAATGATAAACAACCTAAATACAAATGCATCTTTAAAATGTGAAAGGCTCAATAAAAAAAGCACTGTTTTCTCATTATAAATTAAAGCATTTTGTCAACAACAGACAATTTAAATAATAAAAATATTCAATGGTTTTAACTATTATAATTTGTACACTTTTTTAAAAGTCTTTTCTTTCAAAAGTACTTCAAAACCACTGATCTTATAGTGATGTTTTCTTGTAATTTAAAGCATGACTTACACCTGATATGAAACTGAAACTTTTAAAACATTATTTATGCTTCACTCTCAGTTGTATTTGATTCTTCTCCTAACATAGGTACAATGAGGTTATCCTTTGACATCAAGTTGTATTTTGTCACAAATACTGTGAAGCGACGACACAGGAAAGTTTCATTCTGGAATGAAAAAGGTGAGAAGACTGAGATTTAAAAGGGAAAATTGAAAATTCTTTGAAGCTTAAAGAATGCACAAATAAGAATGTTTAATAATGAAAATCTGCCATATTAAAAACATCAATTTTCAACGAATTTTCATTCCAAGGTAAAGTCATTAAAATACAAATGTACATCACTAATATATATAATTTTAGAGTTTGTTTACTATGCTTCAGATCTGCCATGTAAATATTTGGCAGAAAGAGAACAAAAAAGTTTCAACAAGTGCCTTTTTTTAAAACTCCCTACTAAGAAAAATTATTTTTTTCCATAATCATAAAATGAAGTTTCTTAAAGCTATCTATACTTATAAAAGACAATCTTTGTGTGCGCGCCCCCGTGGCAGAATACTTCTCAACAGTCTGCAACGGAGGTTGGGTCTCTCTTCCTTTCATAATACTCGAAATTTTTAATAAAATAGCTTCACAAGCATATCTTTGATCATGTTTCAATATTTTATAATGAATGAATGTTTATTGAGCTGACAATTATATTTCACAAAAAAATTAATGAAATATGTAATTATTGGTCCTACACCATGTTGTTTAGTGTAAGAGGACTGATTCCTTAAGAGTTTTAAATTTGTTTCTCTTTTAAATTTATCTTGCTTTTAAACAAATGTTCAATATTTGCAGCTACAGGTATATCTTTGTGAATGGTCTCATGTTGACTCAGCATCCACAAGGCATGGCCTAGATGTACATTGGGTTATTGCTAAAACACAACGCATAAAGTTAATTATTAGTATTTACTTATTGATTAACTCTGGCTCTTGGTTAAAAATAAAAATTAAGATAATAAACATTTCTTTACGACGAATTGCAGCCGTAGAGATCGATAAAAAATTCGGAAGTTTATTTTCATGCTGCGTAAAGAATGCTGCTTTAAGACTTCGTAATAATGCAGCATCGCAATCAAAATAACAAATTTTATCTACATATCCAGCCATCTCGAAGTAAAAATCGCATGTTATTTCCAGAAACCAAAAGTGCCATAAACGTGTCGGAATGAAAAGGGTAGAAAATATCAGCCATGAGCAATACCGATATGAGGCACTTAGCGTACTTCAAGGTCAAATTGCAGTCACTAGGTCGGCTAGGGAAGCCCATTTAGCCTAGGGAAGAAGGGGGGGGGGGGACGCAATTATTTTTACAATGTGCGTTATATAATAATTGTAGAATTCTTTTGAAAGTGTGATTAATAACTTTGATATTTTTCATGATGGGATTTATTTTATGAGCACATAATAAACTTTATTACAAAATAATCTGCAGATAGTGTTCAAAATCTGTGACGTACGACGCAGCGTCGCGGTGATTCTGCCACTGGGGTGCGTGCAATGTCCAGACAAATCTGTAGCATTTACAGCCATGAAATTTGGCACACAGGTAGTCGTAATGGTGACTCAATGCACCTCAAAGCCAGAATTGTAAAATTCAATCTAGAAAATTTTTTATTTAATGTTTTGTGTTGTTTTGGGTCATTTTCGGCACGTTTACGGCTGTAGTATCTTTTCTAATGATAGTTGAAAAACAATCGATGCACCATTGGATAGAACAAACAATTTTCTTTCGAATTAAATTTGTTTTGAGCTTCAACCATAATTTACTGAATTTTGAGAAATTTTTAAAAAATAGTCAATTTTGCTGAAAAAATTCTGTTTTCGTATTTAAATTTACTGCATCAACCGTTCTAATAAAGTTATCACTTTCATTTTTTTAGGTAATGAATGGAATATACCCCACTGATTTAAAACAAGAACGGTTAAAATATCTGTTATGGTTGAATATTAATTAACTATGGGGCTCTGCCCACTGCTCGCCAACCCCCAGGAGTATTGTTTTGCAATCCTCCCAGGTTTGCTACACAAACCCTGCTCACTTTGCTGGCTACAGTGAAGACACTGTATGTCCTAGCACAATTATTTTAAAATCTATTCTATCTATCTATAATCTAATCTCTCTCTCTCTCTCTCTCATATATATATATATATATATATGACTCAGCTTTATTTTGCTTCTGATGCTTTAACTTAAATCAGCACAGAACAAAATTTTAGCCTCAAAAAAGATATTTTTCTTCAAATAAAATTATTAAAGCGCATAAATAAACAAATACATAAATAGTTGCAAAATTAAAACAAATATAATTATTCTAAAAACAAATTATATTTAATATTATTAATAAAGAGACTGTGGTGTGACATCTTAGCACTATGAACATAAAAAAGACAATATTATTAATAAATAAAAATCTTAAGCTGATTTCCTTTTAATCCTTTTACCTTAATCAAGAATGAATAACAATTCTTGGCCCTGAACCTTAGCCTACCTTATTTGTAGGTACCATGCATTCGAATAAAACGTTATTTGTAGGCACTGTGCGATAGAATAGAATGTTATTTGTAGGTACTGCACGGGCAGATGAAACGTTAATTGCAGGTACAGTAGTAATGGATAAAATGTTATATTTACAGATAATTCTGTTAAGCCAGTGGCACCATCTGCTTATGAAATTAAGAAGAAATTGTTAAAAAAATTTATATTTATAATAATGAATTCTAAATTAAATACTAAAATGTAGAACATAATTTTAAAGGTTACTGAATTTTAGATTGAGGGGAAGGTTTGATAAAATTTATAAGTTTTTGATTAAAACTTTTTTTAGATAAACCCAAGTCGCTGGCTTAAACTATTTTGACTTGGACTTGAACGTTCTCTGGCTCTCATAAGCCATCTCCTTCACTTCTAACTAATCTTTTTTAAATCATTTCAACCAAAGTTTCATTATATTGTAAGAAATATTGTGAACTCTACCTCTTAAACTCATTTTTTTGTGAGAAAAAGTTATTTCACACCACAATGAATATAGTAACAGGCTATTCCTATGAAGTTATTCCTAACATGGCGGAGGCTTCCGATTTTGTTCGGTAACAGACATTGCCACTGACAAAAGAGAAATTAACTCCCTTTTTCCACCTTAGAGTTTTATATATATAGATTTTTTTCTGAAGTGTTAAAATATTTCCGCTGCAATTTTTACCTCCTTGATTCTTCGTAACCAAGGTCACGGTGTTCCATTCCTTGCATGCATTTCGTCGAAACCACAGAGAAAGAGCACATGTCGTCATCTCTTTGTTTTCAACGAGTCGACAGAACATTCTTTTAATTAGTGTTTTACATAATGTGGCTTCAAAGTTTAAACCTGAAGTGGATGATTTCATCTTTTTTTTTTCCTCCTTCTTCTCCGATTCATTTTGAATGTATTTAAATACCACAGACATTATGTTTGCCGTATTGTTCCATTTAAAATTTCATTCGGTTTTCATTCCTTAATGTTTTACCTGGTTTATAGGAATTTTTAAATCCTAAATTCTTTTTTCGAAAATATTGGTTTATTTTGTACTGATATTATGAATGACATTACGATTATTTTGAATGGCTTTAATTTAAAGTATCTAATGTCACCAATTAACTATTTTAAACAGGATCCAAAGATTTTAAGGCGCCAGCCTGACTGAATTATAACTCCATTTTAACGAGCGAACAAGCTAGTTATTTTTACTCATTTTGAATTCTAATAGCATCGTTTGCAGCAAACTTTATAATTTCACTAGCTGTAACCCGCGACTTCGTGCGCAAAGAATTTGAAGTATTAAATTTTTTTAAATTCACGAATGTAAATGCTTCATTACATGTTGAAAGGGAAAATTAAAAGTTTTGACGGTTGATAATACATTATTGGACGACTAACAGGAGTGTTTGCTGTTAGAGTTAGGTAATATATTTATCTATGCTAACACACTTTTGTATACTACGTTTTTTTTGTTTTACGTTTTTTGCACGAATGTAGAGGTTTAGTGGTCTGGACACACGTGAACACGCCACATATGTTGCCTATGGAAAAAATATGGTTTTCCAAATGTACGCCTGCCACTTTCAGTGTCTGGCCCTGAGCCTACCTTTTGAAATTGGATGGCAAATCCTTCGGTATTATCGGAATGCGTGAAATTAAAACACTCTCTTCTTTTAAAACATTCTCACGACGTTTGGACCTAGGTGTGCAATTTGTAACTGTGCGCAGTCTCGGTACATCGAGGTTATGTATCAATAGTACTGGCACACCGACTTTTAATATCAGCTTGTCGGAAGGTACCCTGACAATTCTAAGGAGTTCAAGAACTCTACAGGATATGACGTTACTTGTAACATATATTTTTTTTATGTATCTGACTTAAACTTTCATTAATCAGTGCCAAAATTACTAATTCAACAATCATTCTCTATTCTTCATATATTCTCCGTTACTGTAAATTACATCATTGTACTCAATGGTATCATTAGGTGCTTACAATCTGTGTAATATAACATCCACCATGCTATATGTCATGCGCTTCTACCATTCAACAGAATACATAAAACAAAATACTCCATCGTCGCATATTTTCCTTTAGTTATAATAAACTTTAGTTTCTAAATTTTAATCTAAAAACTCTTGCAGCTATATTATATCTATCAATAGATTTCTGTCCCGGCGTCAATTTATCGACAGCTTCTTGAATAAAATCTGATATGGAGAAGTGTAAATCACTAAAATTAAATATACTGCAAACTCGAAAAATGAAGATCAAGCATCGAGTTGAGTAATTACATTTATTATTCCATTAATAAATTATTTGTTTATTTTCTCTGAAAGATCACATAATCGCGGCTTTCTTTATGATCACGTGATGTTTGACATTCAAAATAAGTTATTCCACGTGTAGTTTGGCCGTGAAAGCGTAACAAACAGACAGACACACTTTCTCATTTAATATATTATTAAGGATTTATTATTTCTTCGGAAATTCAGGTAAAAATGACAGGTGATATGAAGTGCAGTAATTTTTTAATCTAATTAAATAAGTTTTAGAATTCTTTAAGAACCAATGAAAACATTGCCAAACGATATTTGAAAAAAAATAAACAGAAAAAATAATGGCGAAGTAATTACAACGTTGCCTAGCAACTCATCAGTATCAATTCTAGTATCATTAAATTTGATTTATTTTAAAATCGTCTTCGTGTCAACTTTTTTTAAATTTTGAAAAATTAATACAAATTGAAGGAAAAATGTCACAGATATAAAATTGATATCATTAAAAAGGTAAAATTGTGAACTTTAAGATGGTATAAAAATAATTTTCGGGGGATAATTTGCTCCGGACTTGCAGTGGAAAAACAGTTTCGGTTACTTATTAATTAACTGACTGTTTAATTAACTTTAGCGCTTTAAAAAGTTGACAGTAATCTTACCCTTGTCTTAATTAATAAGTGTGCAAAGTTTGGTCGAAATCAGTGCCGTGGTTTAGGAAGAGATGTGGAACATAGATACAAACATACATACAAACCCACAATGACTTTTATTTATATTAAAATTGTTGCTTTAAAAAAAAAAAAAAAAAAAAAAAAAAAATTTTAAAAAAAAAAAAAAAAAAAATAAAAAAAAAAAAAAAAAAAAAAAACATCTTCAGTTAATGTCATTGTCACGAAGAAAAATAAGCAGTCAAAATCAATAATATATATTTTTTTAATTGATTTTTTTTTCAAAAATTTATTTTATGTCATTGTGGGCTTTAAAATTTTTCTGTTGAAATTCATGATACAGGCAATGCCATTCTAACGCAATTTTCTAAATTATGAGAAATCTTTGAAAAATAGTCACTTTTATGGCAATTTTCAGTTCAGATTTCTTAAAATTCTTGCATCTGACATTCTAATAACGCTATCAATTAAAAAAATTTTCAGCTTAAGACTGGAACGTTTCTGTCGGATTTAAAACAAGAACGGTTAAAATATCTTTTTCTGATTTTTTTAAATCAATTTTTTCCTGGTCAGTTCAAAGAGATTTTACTCTAGCGAGCATTCTCCCGCGGAAATTTCTCCCAAGCTTTCCCAACATGCATTATTGCAATTTCATTGGTTCTAATTGCAGAGCACAGGATACGACATAACCTTCACCTGAATGACTTTGATTATTATTTTCGGCAGTGTTTTAACGTGTTGATTTGTATTGCATATTTTGCTTGCTGCATAATAATTTTCACGTTGCAATTTTTTAATAATGTTTCGGATTAACGTACTCTGTACTGTTTTCTTACAATTAAAATGTCATTATCACGAAAAAAAATAAGCGGGGAAATCAATGTGTGTGTGTGATATGTACCTTTTGTTTTTATTTTATTTTCAAAACTTTTTCGTGTCATTGTGGGCTTTTTTTTCTTCTTTTTCATTTTGTTGAAGTCCTGATTCCACTGGCAACCCCGTGAGCATACTGCTAGTTACTTATATAATCACTCATTTTACAGTAAATAATTTAATTCATCAGTTTCAAAAACATGTTGCTAAACACTATTATAAATCTCACAATAATGCAAATTCACACTAGCTTTTTTTTTTCTGAACTATACTTTAACTTCAAAACAGTATGAAATGCTGATTCATTAACCAATAATCTGGAAAAACATGTAATATTCTTTCACACAGTCCAAAAACTAGTCTAATGTACATTGTGCAACAACCTAGAAATCGAATTAAATCTTTTACTTTGGGTTTAATTGAATAAAAATTACCACACCGACTATTATTTTTGAAAATTTACAACAAATATGATGCATAAACTATTTTGTTTCCCTAAACAATTGAAAATTTCTTCACTGAGCATGAAATATATTTTTCCCCAAACAAATTGGAAATGCAACCAGTTTAAAATTACTTGATGCTTCTTGCACTGAATATTAAGGTACAAAGTTCTTAGAAAGTGTTACGACATTGTTTTATTTTAAATTAAAATAAAAATTGTTTATAAGAGCTAAACATTTATTAAAACTGAAAACTAAATGTTAATATAAGTGTTACAAAAAAATCTATAACATACCAGTTCCATGGAAATAGTAGCTCAATACAAATTAAAGTTTACACAGATTAATACACACATTTATGAAAGTTCTTTGGAAATTTACCAAGTTTTAATAAATATGATATATAGTCATGACTTGTCCATACCTTGAGGGTACAAAAGCCCACCAATTGACTTTTTACCTCATAGCTCTGCTACCAATGTTATAGAACAGGGATGGCGTACCGATGGCACGCGACACAATATTTTGGGCATGCCACCGATCACAAAGTTCACTATGAAACATATTACGAACGAACGCGAGTTGATCCTACGCTACGGTTTTCAGAATGAATAACATTAAAGACTTGCTTAGAAACCGTTTGACAGATGACTCCAGTTCAGCTTGCATTCTGCTAAAAGTAACATCTTACAACCCTAATATAAGTTATTTGTCATCTAATCTGCAACAACAGAAGACACACTAATGTTACTTTAATTTGAATTACGCGTATAACTGAGACATTGCGAAATGTATTTTTTTTTTGTAGTAAATAAAGAGTTTTGAGTTGATAGTATTTAGTATTATAATTTCCCAATAATAATCTGAAACAACGAATGAGTTCTTAGAATTTCGTTGTACAGATGTCACTTTTCATTACTAACAACGAAAAAAGGTGACGCCTCCCAACCCAACCAGGGGTACCAGAATAGACCCCAAAATTAGTTGACGGCACGTCTATGACTTCATTAAACATTTTTTAGAAAAAATGGCACGTTGATACATAAAGGTTCACCACCCCTGTTATAGAATGTGCACACTTTATTTGGATTATACTATTCTAACATGGTTAATGAAAGTATTTTTGACAAACTACCCATTTATACAGTCATAGAGAAGGAAAAAATGTTCGATAATAATCTTATTATTAAAAGCACATTTACCACCTAACACATTATAATTTCAATAGGGCTTTAATTGCAAGAAAAAAGGCTACGTATACCATTTTCATCGAAATAAACCGAGAGCATTTGTCTTTCAAGCAGCCTTCCACCTATATAAATCTGAGATTCAATCCATTCTTTTAAAGTTTTATTCAGACAACTAGCTGTTATACCCAGCATTGCTCAGGATTAAAACACATTTATGTCTAATATTTTTAGTGAAAAAACTATTTTTGTATAGAAAATTATAATACAAAATTTCCGTTATCATCTTAAACATTTTTACTTCAAATTTCGTTCATAAATAGCGAAGTATAAGAAGGATTTTTATGAATATTTTGGGTTAATTAATAAACAGTTAACTTTTCATTAATAAAAAGTGTCAAAATAAACGAGATCAATAGTTGTTCCTGATATAAATTATGAATCATCTGCTTTTAAACTTTTCTTTAGTATTCTTCCAGAATTTTGTTTTATGTTCTAGCAACAGCTCTTCATATGTTTTCTTGTTCTTTAACAATAAAAAATACATTGCTACAAATTGTGAATTTTATACACAATTGATTTTTTTTTAAATTATTGAAATGAGAGCAACATTTTTGAACGCAAATGAAATTTCTGTCACTGAAAAGCTATTTTTTAAACTTTAATACAGTATAAAAATAGTTATTGTAACAACACTTTCGAAATAAATCACAAAAAAACCCCCGGCAAAATCTTGCTTAATTTTTAATTTAAAAAATTTAATTAACTCTTGGGCCTTTTAAAATTGACAATGATCTTTCACTTCTTTTGAAATATTTGCAGAAATAAAAGGAAATTTGTTCAAAGTCTCACCGTTGCCTAGCAACGAAGTATCATTAAATTTGCTTTACTTAAGAATCGTCTGCTGTAATTATTTATTAAATTTTGAAAAATTAATAAAAGTTGAAGGAAATATTTCACAGATATAAAATTGGTATCATTGAAAAGGTAAAATTGTGAACTTTAAGATGGTATAAAAATACTTTGCTCCGAAATTAATACGTAAAAACGGTTTTGGTTAATTTTGAATTAACTTTCGGACTTTGAAAAGTTGATAATAATCTTCCTCTTGTCTTAAATAATAAGTGTGCAAAGTTTGGCTGAAATTGCTCCAGTAGTTTAGGAGGAGGTGTGGAACATACCCACATACACAGACATACCCACAATGACTTTTATTTATGTTAAGATAATAGACAAAATAAATAGTGAATGTGGATTCCTTTAGACAAATCTACAAAAACCAAATTAAATCCATTGCAATGGTAAAATAAGGAATAATTACCTCAAATTCATCAAATACTGCTCTGTGATGAAAATATGCATGAGAAAATATTCTGTACACTCTTCTACATACTGAACCTAGTTTAGCTACAGACGATTCCTTTATGCTCACTCTGAAAAGAGGTGGGAAGTAACACAATAAATAAAATTGCATCATAACCTATAAATATGACACTTATAAATATTCTTTTTATGATCACAAATAATATAACTTGTTGAAAATTTTACATTTTTTAAACATAACTGTCAAAATTGTACTACATCAGTTTTTTTTTTTTTTAATTTGATTTCAAGCTTTCAGTAATCCTCTAAAACTCATTTCTATGAACTGTATTCTTCATAAATTTTCCAAGATAGATATTTCCAAAAAGAAATTATTGTTCTAAGGGCATCCCAATAGAAATGAAGAAACAAGGTACAATGAGAAAATAATGACATTAAAAGAACAAACTACAGATGTTATAATATTCAAAACAGCAATAAATGAAACATAATATTGAATATAATTACACAGACTAACAGAGAGAAATATTTTAAACATTCTATGTCCCATTTAGTTTATGTTATAATACTTGTCCACCCGCAATCTTTTTCTTATTGTGACTGTAATAATAAGTTATTTTGCATTTGTTCAGTTTCAATTAATGATTAGATGCCAAGTTTCCAGTCTCTATAGAAAAATAAAACACTGAAATGGAACAAAACAAAATAGTTCTATCCCAATATTCTTATCTTGTTTAAATGCCATTACTTAACGCCAGAAAACCCATTCAAAATTTTCACATATCCAATGAGGTCTTGCTCAGAATTACTGGAAGTATTGTTTATGGTACTCTTCGTGGACATACATTAACCCCTTCGGGACGAACGTCCGCTGAAGAAAGCGTGCCCACCGGCCGAAGAATTTCCTCCCACTAAGCCTAACACGCATTAAATTTCGTAAAAAAAGCGTGTTATATAATAATGCATAAAAAGTGTCCTTTACATAGGAATGAAACCATTTTTAAATATGTGGTAAAAGATATTATATTCTATTCATAATAAAAAGTTTAATTAAAAGACTTGATTTTTAATAATAAAAAATAAAAATATAGTGTATTTCACTATAATTGAAAGTACCTAAATTAACATCAGATTATTGATGCAAAATAAGGAAACATAGGAAAAAGTAAATATTTACATTTAATATTATAAAATACTTCAAGAAAATTTTAATAATTAACACTTCAAGGCCTTATAAAAAATCTATTTTAGTACTCCACTGATTTGACGGAATTGGAACCGATATATCAGTACTATCCTTTTCTAATTGAAAATCTGAATATTGAGAACTATCTGAAGAACTCTAATAATTTATTGTTTCATCATTATAACCGTAAAAATCCATAAAAGGGTCATTTAAAAATTTGCATATTCCCTTCTCGGAAAGATAACGCGTTCTTTCACCCATAACTGTAGAAATGAAACTGAGAGGCATAAAACCCTCGGCAGAATATCTTCCACAAAGTACCAACCCAAGCGAGACGAGAAATTATAAACAAGCAATCCAAAATGAGTTAAAGAGCTCTTTAACATGTGCTTCTACACTTGCTAACACGTGTTTCTGTTTATGCTCCCGAAAATCCAATAATTCTAATCCAATGATTCACAAACACAAGATCGACTACAATCTGACCTCGGAGAAAGAAATATTAATGTACGGGACCAATCTATTGAAAGAAACATAGAATAGTAATACCATCCGATAGAAAACATTTGTTCCAAAAGCCCAATGCATATATGCGTCGCTCGGCCCTGAGGAGAATCTAGAGCAAACGAACATATGCGGCGTTCGTCTCGAAGGGGGTTAAAGAAACTTAAACATGACAAATCTGGTGATGCTGGCAGCCAGAAAACGCATCTACCTCAGCCAATTTAATGGTTTTCATAAGTGGCCAGACTAACTGGTGGAAATCATTTGCTGAGTAACTTCTGAGAAGATTGTCCGTTTCCATTTACCAGCCATACATCAGTGGGAAAGTTAGAAGATCCAAATTTGTAGAGCCCATGCAAGGGATGCCTCAAATTAAAGCAAAACGTTACTGCCTCACCAACTGTCCTATACCAACTAAATGCAACATCCCTAGACCTATATTTTCATGGTGGGGAAAAAAAACTTATTTTGATTTCCTTTGCCACTATTTATAATTTGGGCAGATATTTTCTACGCACCCTGAATATATTTTTAAAACACATTGTTAAAATAGCATCAATTAACATTAATTTCAATAAAGATGGAATCAAGAAAATAAAAATTTGTGAACAAAATATTTCTTTAAGTATGCAGTGTTCTTCTATTAATTTGTGAATTACAGTAAACTGTAACAGTTACATTTAGATTAGGGATGTAATGAATAGCTGGCCAAATTGCAAATTTTTAAAAACGGTTCACTTTCGATTGTAAATGAAATATTTTCAAATTTAAAAAAAAAAAAATTAAGATTAAATAAAATTGATTTTTTATTATTTGCATATTTTAAAAAATGTTAATGCTTTTATGTATATTTGTAATATTTTAAATACCTTAATTCTAATAATAAGAAACTTCATTTTGGGATTGCTTCAAAGAAATAAAAGTCATCCTTGTTTGCATGACAATGACAAACACAAAAGAAACTTAAATGGATAAATTAAAATTATTAGAAGTAAATTACTATTTTGATAAATAACTTCTAATAGATAGGATTGAATGTCCACTTAATTGGTGGGGTTAAAAATGCAGAAAAACTTCCAAGGTTCGCAAATTTGGCAAGAAAATATCTTTCAGCACCTGCAAGTTTTACATAGGAACTGTTTATTTTCTGAAGCTGGTAATATATATGAAACCATATGGAACACCCCTTTTTGCTCCCGAACTCCCAAAGCGAGATAATTTTTATTGACCTTCACAGGCATAAAAACAGGTTTTTAAGTAACACATATAATAACAAACTGAAATAACAAAATATTTAAATTGTGGGTCACCAACAAAAGTGTTGGTTTAACCATAAAAAATTTCAAATCACATATAGAAAAATTTAAAACTAAAGTTAAACATAATTTAACATTTAAAATTTACAAAATATTTTTGGCGGAATCTTAAAAGAATTTCAAAGCTGTTGACTTGTAAATTAGACAGCCAACTGTGAAAAAAAAAAGAATAGGACCACATTGATCTCTAACAAATTTAAAAACATGAAAAAAAAATCTAAAACTATGAAAGAATAATGTTCTGAAATTGAAGCAAAATGGAACAGACTTCCCCCTGAAAAATTATTGTTCTTGCATCATAATTTCAGGTTTTGCAATGATAAATTATATGTAACTTTATTCAATATACCTGTTCACTGTGCAACTGATATGTAATTATGCAATATTCTTTTTAAATGTGTATTTAAAAGCACATTGAAAAAAATTATTATCCTGAATATATTTGGCCAAATATCTGCTTAATATTCAGCAGAATATGCCGAACACTGAATAGTTGCTGAATATTTGTTACATCCCTAATTTAGATCTGTCACACTGACATGCATTTCTACCCCCACTTATTTATATTTCTTAAAAATATTGTGCAAAATATACTAAGCAAATGAAAAAGAGAAAATTTTTTACCTGCTAGGAAAGTATTTGTTACTATTCAGTAGACAAGCAGCACCGTCTAAAGTATGGCGCGTATAATCAATGGCAGGACATTCTTTAGGTGTTTTATGAGCAGCACATAAAAATATCCATTGTTCAGTAGCTGTCATTTGGGTACATGTTTCAGAATTACATTCAGTCTGAAATAATAAAAATGAAATTGCAAATTTTTGTT
>BGPR01002904.1:17828-64187 GCA_013235015.1 Araneus ventricosus
AACTTGGCTTTGAAGATTACAATTACAATGATCAAACTACAAGGTAAATTCTATACATCATTAGTAGATTTTAAAAGTGTTTTTGGACAGAGTTAATATAGCAGTACCTATGATTGAACAAGAACAAAAATTATCTGAGTTTATGCCAAAGAATTTACTAAAGTTTATTCATCATCTTAATTTTAAGTCTTTTTAAAACACCACAACGGCAAAAAATAATTCCACACTTCCTTTCTTTTTACCAAAATTGTATGCAAGTTACATAGTTCTTACACATCACATCTGTTGTCAGAACACAATTCAAACCAATGTTTCGCTGCCACTGATGAAGTTATGTCGGTTGATTCTCTGAACAACTTAACACATTGTGTGTGGGATATGAAAATTAGATGCAGGCTAAAAAAAAGGGCAAACCGCGTCTGTGCTTGCTCTAGACAATTTTCTACCATAAAAGAAAAAGTTACATATTCTGCAGGCATCTATTAATATCCCCAACTTTTCTAAACTAGTATGCAAGCCAAAATCTTGAATTAAAATTTTGATATTGGGTAATTCGAGAAAAACATATTTTTATGTTTCCCACTTCCAAAGTGTTAAATAACAAGTCTAAGTTATTGATGAGTTTTGCACATTTTGCAAATAGTGCCAAGAGAATATTTTATAAGAACAGAAAATTGTTTGAATACACCATTTTATAAACTGAAAACATTACACTGTAGATTGCTCTATTTCAAGTGGTGAGGAACTTCTTTGCACTGAAATGCCTCATTAATTCCGGCAGTTGGGCAAAAGGCCGCACAATCAGAATCTTGAGATTTATTGTTCTGTAATTATTATATTGCGCACAATTATATTATTTCAAGACAAATTGTAAATACCTGGTAAGGCCGCTTAACCCATTAATGCCCAGCGTCCTATTTATTATAGGACAGCCAGATTTCACTTCCATAGCGGAACGAAATGCATTCCAATGTTAATTCTTGCCTTGTCTATGAAGTCAATAGGTATTGCCAAACTTCTCAACAGTCAGATTTTGAAGTCAAAACGTCATCATTTTGAGGTTATTTGTTTTTTCATTTGAATTATTTTTGAGGTAATGCAAGGAATTAGAAAATTACTTTTATTTCTTGATATTTTACTGTATTTTAAAGATCTTTAATATTTCAGTAAAAAAAGTTTTTAAATTATTTTTTGTCTATTTTTTAAGTTTTTTTTATAAAAAAATAAATGAAAACTGAAATTTTTTTTCTCCGAATTTAATTTTATTCTACAGATAAATTAATCTTGGTGTTTTAAAACATAACTTAATAGAAATTTACTGAAATATATGCTTTAAATTAATTTGGGTGTTAGTGAGCATCAAAAAGGCCACACGTTCCTCATACCTGCGAGATTTTATTCACATACAAGCCTTCTATTCTCCAAGCAAATGCTAAAAACAAAATCATTCGTGCTTAGAAAACTGACATAAATTATGCAATCCTGTAGCAACATCAGTAATTACTAATGACTTGGTTTTCACATTTAATCAATACTCTAAGTTACTGAGCTAGAACATACTTTGTGTTTTTCACTAAAAAACTTTTCATTAAAATACAATTCAGAAAATTATCTTGCTTGAGATTAGAATTGAGGAGCAATTTATACAATGCAGAAATGTATGCAAAGAAATGTGGATCAGCTATCAGAAACTTCCCTGATAATTTTGATAAAAGAAAGAAAACAGACAGAAGTAAGAACTCCAGTCAAGTAGAAGAGAATAAGAAACTGCCACTTTCCTTGACACACTGCCAAAACCCAATGCATGCAGTGATTCACAAAAGATTGTGGAATCAGAATAGAAAATGAAGGAGAGACTGAGGCTGCAGTTTAGCAGTAAACAAAATGCTTCAAATTATAACACATCTATAGTTAAATCAGTTTCATTTCTGAAAAGTAATCCAACCATTATAGATAGCTGTCAATCCTCATTTAAGATACATATAATTTTCTTACAGTGCATAATTATTACAATAAATTTTCAAAATTGTCTGTTTGAAAGCCAACAATGAATCAATAATTTGCACAATCAAGAAAATCATAAAATTTCAAAATCATTTTTCATGAATAGCTGCTGCATCTACTATAGAAGTGAAGGATTTACAATCTATGACACATCAACATCTAAAATACCTACCAAGTGATGAAGATGAAAGAATTACAGACTTTCAATTATAGACTACAGACAATTCTGATAAAAGAAAGAACACTGACAAAAGCCAGAACTCCAGACAATGGAAATAACATCTATCATTATAATCAAAGATAACAGGATAAATATTCCTACAGCATAGTATCTGGAATTTCAAGTTTTTCTGTATTTCAGTAAAAAAATATCATTTTAGAAGTATATAAGCTTTCACTCGCACATCCAACTAATTTTTTATTCACTACCCACCCACTCTCAAAAAAGCAGGGGACTATATAACGGAATTAGAAAATTGAAATTCGCAAGTTTCCAAAAAATGACAACAGATACAGCAGTAGCTAATGCAGTTTTATATAGCACTGCAAAAATCCACATAAATGCATTCATTATTAGCATTTACCTGAGATGTTCATACTTCCAGACTCCTTCATCTTGGCCATCAGGAGGTGTCAATATCTCATCGACATTTGCAGGTTGCTTTCGAATGGTTTGTTGAATAAACTGTAACAAATTTTAATCTATTTAACTAAGACATAAATATAAATTAACTTATAAAAGAAAAAATTTACATAAAAAGAATAACTTATTCATACTACCCACCATACCATATGAACCACTTGTAATCTTAATACCAAACTTATACTCAGAAAGCCAATATATTATAATTTTTTTTTCTTCATAAAACACTTTAAAAAAATTAAGGATTTCTAAAATAAATTTCACAAAAATACTAGCTGGATGAATCAGCTTTATATATGGGATTTAAGACATATTTAAGTTAGAAAGGATTTTACAGATTTAATATTAAAAGTAATAATCTATAAATACATATAAGAGCTTATTGTCTGTGCATATGTATGTTTTTTTCCCCCTTCTCTATGCACCCCCGACCGTTTCACTTACTGTGACCAAATTTATAAGTGATGGATTAGTACAAGAGGGAGCTAATGTTGTAAAAATTATTTTTAAATTTGAATTAGATTATTTATTTAATGTTAAGAGGTAAATTTGGGCGTTCATAGTCCATTTTCATGAATTTTCTGCATATATTTTCATCGAAGGACCACAATTTTTAAATCAATATAAAGTCCAGAATATATCTCCATCCTAATAAAGAGTAATTTGAAGCAGCCGAGTAACTTTCCCGATTTTTAAAGATTCTTTAAATTTTTCGGAAACACCTTTCTTCTGCAAACGATTTTTGCCCCATTATTATTCGCAAAAGTGAAAGATGAAATGTTATGCTTCGGTTTATCAATTTATTACTTCTTACATTTTCTCTCTCTCCTTTTTTTTCTCTTTTGATTTTTATTTTGCAACATATATTTTTGACAATATTTTGAAAATTGTATTAGTTATTATACAGTATATTGAGTACAAGAAATGTTCTTTTTCAAACTTCTAGCATTTTCATTCAAACCATTCTGTTATAAGGTAATAAAAAAGCTAGATTTGGCTAGATTGAACAAGAAAGGATTAAAAGGAAATTTGGGTTTGTTGGGGAAAGTTAGTGACAGTAAATGTAGAAAAAGGAATGGAAGGGGGCATATAAAAAAATTTGGATCCCTAGCAATGCCGGGTTATCAAATAGTAATAAAATATTAATTTTAATATTAAATTATTAATAAAATATTAATATATATTTCTTTATTATTAATAATTTAATATTAAAAATCTTAATAATAAAATTATTGATAATAAAAAGTGCTTTGTCCCAAACAATCTTTTCTTGAAACCTCACTTGTTGTTGTTTTTTCCAAAATTTTTAATATATTTAATCTATCCACAATTTTTTTAAAATTTTTTATTTTCCTCCACTTGAATGTAGCTCAAAGTAACAGTTTATAGTTTACTGACCAAAAAGAAAGTTCATAATGATTTTATGATTTATAAATGCATTTCAAAAATTAAATAAATGTTCATTACAAATTTTACATATCACTGGAAAAAAAATTTCTTAATTTTGTGATGGTTTAAAAAAATCATTTTTTTAAAAAAGAATTGAATAAAATTACTGGAATAACAATATAATGAAAAATAAAACTTAAATTAGCTGTAAGCTTTTTTCTAGTAACTATTGCAAGAGTAATAATTTATAAAATTCATTCCAACACATATTTTCATGTGTTTACAAATTAATTTGTAAACAGAATATTGACAATACAATGCATATCATAAGCTGTTCTAATACGTAGCAATTGAATTGAACTTTTTTATATACCTGCTGTACTGCTAATGTACTGTCCATTTCTTCAAAAGGTTCTTCAGGCCAATTGCAAAAATTCTACAAATAATGAAAATATTAATATTTAAAATGAGCTTCAAACACATATAAGTGAACATGAAACAGTTCTGAAGTTTCCAAAAAAAAAAAAAAAAATTTAGTAACTTGTAATGCAATCACAGAAAATATTAACACAGAAGATTAAAATAATAATAATAAGTAAGTAAAATAAAAAATAACTTAATAAAAGCCAGATTTTTTTAAGATGCCATAGTGATGAGAACTTGATAGTTTAACATCCAAAAACTTACAACTCTTCAAAGCCTTTACTTCACACAAATAAAATTATATTGCCACATGAAAACATATACATGCATAATATTAAAAAAATTATAAAAATTGCAACCGACATAAAATGGTCCATGAAAGCTTACCAACAATGCAAGTACAACAAAAGTTGAAATTACTATTGAGAAAAGTTAAAACAACATGCTGATAAGTCGAAAAAATAAATCCATTTGAAAAACACAGTACGAAATATCACAGATTCAAATCAAATGAATTAAACTGCAATATAAATGGGTTAGTAGTATATTTGAGTAACTAAAATAATTTCCACACTGATATATCATAAAAAGATGTCATTTCTACAAACAAAACATTTGCACAACTGTGATAATTATCAATGCTTTTTTAACACAAAATACAGAATAATTTAAAACAAACAGCTTAATTTTCAACCTTTAGCTGAATCTACTAATTTTAAATAAAGATTCAAATTGAAAATAAATTACACTAATGCTCCATATAATATATGTAACATACAGCTATACTTAAGGATATGCAGGGCTGAATGAAGACCTGTAAGGGCCTATAGGCAATGCAAATTTTGGGAGGAGGCCAACTTCCAAAACCAGATATTTTTAATACATTTTAAATGAAACTCTATATAAGCAGTTTTTAAGTATAACAAATATTATGACAAACATAAATTACAAAATATTTAAGTGATGGTACTTTCATAAGAGTTGATGGCAGTATCTCGTGCATTAAAACAATTTATTTTAAAAGTACTTTTAAGCAAAATGTTAAAAAAATTCAAAAATCTTTGAATACAATCTAAATACTCCAATAAAAAATTTGCCTTGTGAGGCAATCAGCCAACTGCAAATCAAATTTGGGTTTATGTGGAGTTTATGGTACACACTTACTTCGTTCCTCTTAGGATCACCAACTCT
This sequence comes from Araneus ventricosus, assembly GCA_013235015.1. Lineage (NCBI taxonomy): Eukaryota > Metazoa > Arthropoda > Arachnida > Araneae > Araneidae > Araneus > Araneus ventricosus. Next base: position 23,479 of record BGPR01002904.1, read on the forward strand.
TTGCCGCCAAAAATGGCAAAGAGAGAACATTTGTTTTGGATGCATCTAGATATTTTTAACGAGCGACAAGCGCGCATCCGTACAGATATATTTTCTCATCCGTGTTTTGCTTGTCAGACTATATTGTGTGAAGCTACGATTGGACTGTTTTGTTCAACTCTTCGATGTGATTGGTTGATCAAATTTGAATAAAACTTCATTTGGAATTCTTCAGATTGAATATCGGTTCAGTACCATGAACGTTATTCTGTGTGTTTCGTTTCTCAGTGAATAAGCAAAGCTACGAGTATTCTGCTATGCTGAAAGTGAAGCTGCTGATATTTAAGTTAAAAAATTTGCCCGGTACATGCTTGAAATGCTGCAGGCATTGCATGCAGAAATTCTAGTTTTGGAATCTTGCTCAATCTCTCCTTTTCAAATGATGAATGCACAAGAGAGTAATAAAAATCACACTGCACATCCAAAAGAGTATTTGGCAAAGGCAAACGCACCAAGAAAAATTGGCGAGAAACAGGTGTGTACCGTAAACTCCACATTTACCCAAATTGGGCCACAATGATCTGCAAGCGAATTTGAAAATAGGGAAGAAAAAAAAACCTTAACAAAATTTTGAAATTAAAACGGTACTTAATTTGAAAAAGTTCAAGTACAGAGCTCTTGTAAATGAAATGAAAGCAAAAATAAAATTATGCTGAAAATAACCCAAAAAAAGGAGAAAAAAAAAGCCTACAGGCTCAAAGTTGCAGACCCTACGTAGTAGCTTACTTCAACTAAATCTGCCTCCGAGTGCATGCTGTAAGAAGCTAATAGCTCCCAGGTTTATTTTGTGGATCATTTTAATTATTTATTACTTTAACAATTTTTTTCTGTTACAATTATTTATCGTAGAATGTAAAAATAGCAGCTGCTTATTTTTAAAAATTTTATTAAATTCCCTTCATTTTGCATTAAGTATATACATTTACAAATCATCTCAATTATTGCTGCATCTCCAAACACTAAGATAACTCATTTATACATCTTTTCTTTTTAACCTTATTTTCTTTTAAAAACTGTGAGTGGCACTTTTTAAAATAATTTTCATATATTGTTTAATAGCTAACAAATGTGCATACTTATGGAAAAAGGATAATAATGAAAACAGATACATCAGTGTCACAAGTCCTAAATAAAGGGCTATTACTGAAAAGAAAGTGGCAAGACAATGCAAAACACTTAAATGCTTGAAATGTACCAAAAGTTAATTTGATTTTATGTGCATTTAATGTTATAATTATAAAACAAACAACATGATCAAGAGAGAGATAAAATAATATTTATCAGAGTCATAGGTACTTAATTATACTTTATCTGTAAAGCCGGATTAAGTCCAGTAAGGGCCCTTAAAGCTATGTTAGTTTCGGGGACCCCTTTTTCTTCCCGAACTCCCAAAGCGAGATAATTTTTATTCGCCTTCACAGGCATAAAAACAGGTTTTTAAGTAACACATATAATGACAAACTGAAATAACAAAACATTTAAATTGTGGGTCACCAACAAAAGTGTTGGTTTAACCATAAAAAAATTTAAATCGAGTATAGAAAAATTTAAAACTAAAGTTAAACATAATTTAACATTTAAAATTTACAAAATATTTTTGGCAGAATCTTAAAAGAATTCCAAAGCTGTTGACATGTAAATAAGTCAGCCAACTGTGAAAAAAAAAAATTGGACCACACTAATCTTTAACAAATTTAAAAATATGAAAAAATCTAAAAACTGTGAAAGAATAATGATCCGAAATTTAAGCAATACTTAATTTTAATATGTTTGTGTACTAAATCAAATGTAAGCATAAGATTAAATTTCGAAAATACCAACTCGGGCCCCCAAAAGTTGCCTATTCAGTAATCCAGCCCTGATTATCTATAATTTTGTTGTCATTAGTGTGTGAACTTAGTGCGAGAAAGTTAGGGGATGGAGTAAAAAAGAAGCTAACATATCTTATTTTTTTTTTTTCTGTTCCTAGAATCTCCAAGGGACCTTGAAAAAATGAATGCAGATGCTCGGTTACTGCTTGTTTAGTGTCTATTAAGGACTTCTCAGTATTGTCAATTTTCTGATAGTAAAATTCTTAAAATATTCATGCCATTAATTAAGAACTCCTGAAAATATTAGCATGTTAAAAGAAAACCAATCACACACACACAAAACACCTAAAAGATTTCTTGAACTCGATACTAACAATTTTATGGAGGAAAAATTACATTTACATGACAGAACAATGCCAAAACAAAAAAAAAATTAAGTGCACCTTTTAAAATAGAATGTGAAGCAAAAGATATCAAACTAGTTTAGAAATCTTCCATTAAAAAAACAATGTTTTGTTCACAGAATCACATCTCCAGCAAGTAATGTTTACAAATAACACAAAATCAAAGGGAACAGAAACTTTTCTGCTGAATAACATACAACTTTCTGTTTCTTCATTATTGTTTAATTAACAAAATTTGTGTAGCAGAAATTATGTGCTATTATAAATGTTTCCAACCGACTAAACTGAAACATAAAACTTACAATAAAATTCGTCTGCTTTTCACAATAGGACTTCGGTTCTGTATTCAACCATTAACTACCAACACGCATTTAGATTTTCCTATTAAATTGGGAAAAGCCAAACACCTCACAATTCACTTCATATTTATATAAAATGCATCACAGGTTTTTTTAAATACGAATTTAACTTACCTGAGCTTTAGTACCTGGTCGATTTCGCCTTAAGATGCTTGATGTATCGGCCATCTTCATGATTACTTCTATAAAGACTTATCGAAAATTTAGCAACAGCCGTTCAAATGCATTAAGTCAAAACACTATATTATATTCTATTGGAAATGAGAAAAATATATATTTATTCTACCCACACATCTAACATGTCACAACCTAAAACAGAATTTGTACTCAAGTAGAGCAGAATAAAATTCCCATCCCGATCAAAAATCTCGATAGAGAGAAATTTTAAGGAGAGGCAATTTTGTGAAGTTAAGCAGCCATATTGGGACTTTCAAACAAATCTTTGTGCAGATATATTTCTTATTGCTATTTTAAATCAAATTATAGAGATATTTAATATGAATGCAAACATACTGCAATTTAAAAAGCTCTGAGGATTTAGAAACGAAATTTGTGTCTGGTAAAAGCGTACTTTCCCTCCAGCTTTTGCATTTCGTTTTAGTCGCACTACAGCTGGTCAATGAACTTGATATTTAAGAACTTTTGAAAAAACGTAGAAATTCTATGAAGATTACGACAAATATATTAAATACATTTCTTTTTTCTGTAGTCTCGACTCTTGTTTGGAGAATGAGTTCTGAACTGTCTCTTTACCTGAAACCTGTGAGGAAATAAGAAAATAATGCTCTGGAAGTAGGGGATAATAGCCATTGTTGCTTCAAATCCCATAAACACAAATTCAAGTAAAATAATGCTCACTTTTTATTTATTTTGAAATGATTTTCAGGAAAATTTTGAGAATTTACATTTTGATAGTAAGATTTATCTTCATCTTTCTCTCATTTTTCATGTGGCTTAGAATAAATTTAAATGCCATCAGATTCTCTTTTCCTGAATGGCAATAAGAGAATTTCTTCAAGTTCTATTTTCATTTTTATTTTTGTTTTCCTTTTTATTGGTTTGACAGATTGTCATATGTTTTAGAAACAGACTTTTTTTTTTAGTCAGTCAAGTTTCTTCTCTATTTTGCTGCAAATGTTTTATTAGTTAAGACTAAAAAAGTAAGAATTCGGTTTTGTCTTTCCTAAATTCAAAAATTTTCTCTTTGTTAGAAAAAGTTTAAATATATGTCAGCTATCTTTAATCCCACTTTTTGGTTTTCTAATTATGTTAATAGTTATATTGGAAAGAGTTTTAATATAGTTGTATATATATATACTTTGATGAACAGAAAATTGCTTCCATTGTTAAATCATTCATCCGTTGCTAAGCAACTGGCAAATCCTTAATAGTGAATTCTTGTTTATCATTTGTGGGAAAAACCAAAATTCGTCATTTTATCTAAAAATAATGGAAGAAATATGCCATATTAGTTGTGTATATTTTTTAAATGCGTATGGTTTGATGCATAGAACTATATTCTTTGTTGAACCACTCATCCGTACCTAAGCGATTGACACATCACGATATTTATTTATCGGCATGGCAAAGATACCGTTGTTTGCGGGCTAAAAGCCCATCATAGACGGGTACAAATCTTCTAGTTAATAAATAGTGGTGGATTAGTTACTTTTTTATTGCAGAAATGAGCTACTAGAAGTGTGTTATTTGAAAATTTGTTATTAATGTTTTTTAAATGTAACATTGTTTATACCAAAGCAATGTCAATCCTTAGAGTCCTATTGAAAATCACTGTAACAGTTGCAGAATGTCTTTGTATGATGTATAAATTAATTGACTGGATATTTTTAAGATTATGATGTTTAATTAGAATGAGGATCTGGCTGGAAATTTGGAACAAAAATGAGAAAGGCTGAACCTCAAATCCTTTTATTCAAATTTTTTCCTGGATTTTTCTTTTATAAAAATGCTTTATAATAACAAGTTTACATCGGTTGATTTTTAGTTGTTTGTTTAAAAGCATTCAAAGTATGGGTACTTTTCCATTAGCCGGGCGCAAGCGAAAAATTGCCAAATAATGCAGAATTCCGCCAAATTTTGGCGACAATTGCGCCCACCGACTTGGCTTGCAATTGGCGACATTTGCGCCCGGTGACTTGGCTCGCGTTTGGTTCACAATTGGTGACATCATTTTAGCTAGGTGCAAGCGAAAAATCGCCAAATTTTGGCGAAATTTGCGCCCGCCGACTTGGCTCGTATTTGGTTCACAATTGGCGACATTTGCGCCCAGCTAACGGAAAAGTACCAAAGTATGTATCCGTGCAAAAATTGCTATACAGAAGTGTATAAATAAATTAGTGAAATGTAGAAAATTCATTTTTTTAAAGATATGCAGGGTATTTTGTTGTCATTTTATACTTCAGTAGAGGTCTTGAGAAAATTGAAACAAGGAATTTTGTTAAGTGTGCTATATTTAAACAGTGATATTGTTAGGTTATGTATGTGTATTATTTTTTATGCTAAATAATTATTATGACTAATCGATACACATTTCTGATAAATCATATTTTGCTGTTATTTATTTGTGCTGCTTTGAAAAGTTATTAGCAAAAATTATTTGTAGTTTGTTACAATAATTTTAGTGTTGATCATCCCAAATCAATATCAAATAATAATCCCAATCATAGATAAAATGTTCATTTTTCATTAACTTAGTCTTCTTGTTTATAGTTGTAAATATCTCTTGAACATTATATAAGTTAAGATAATATATATTTTGCACTACATTTCAATCCTAAATTGTTGAAAAATCCTTGTTTTTTCCCCTCTTCCTTCATTTAATACAGTTGCATAACATCTCATATGTTCATGAAATTTTTCCTTGTGATGAAATTTATTAAAAAGTTTGCTTGTAAGATGTAAAATTATTTCTACTTTTTTGGATTTGCATTAGGGATAAATCTTTTGAACTTTCTTTTATGTTATATATTTATCTGTTGATTACTTAAAAGAATTGTTTCTAAATGTTTTTGTTAGATTTTTCACTAGACAGTTATATTAATTCTTCTCGTTGTTTAACCATGTTTCAAACAAAATTAATAAAATATTGTATAAAATTCTTTTTGTTCTCCTTCCAGGACAATGGATTCAAAAAGTGATTCTGAAGATGGTGATGAATACTGTTTAAAGTTGGATACAATTCCTCCAGAGATATTTCTTCATATATGCTCATTCATTAGTGCTAAATTTGTTATTAATGTATTAAGCAAAGTTTGTCAACAGTTTAATGAAATCATTCAAAATGACACTACTTGGAGAATGAGGATATTTAAAAAATGGCCCAGGCAATATCCATTGATTCCAGGTAGGATTTTAAGATGACTTGTACTTTATAAAAAAATAAGTTAATAATATTTCCTTTTAAAATATTCCTTCTGGGAGATAATATTAAAGAATAGTTGTCTTTTAGTGTTCAGAATTTTTAAAAGTTATAACTTTTTTGGGGAAAAAAGATGTATTTGTTTATTTTCTCTGTCATTGATTTGAAACAGTTTTCCTTTTTTATCCATTAAATTCAGAGGATGCTTGGGCCACAGTAGCCTAGTCTTGGCTTTGGGGCCAGAGGGTTACAGGTTCAAAACCCGATTCCACTGAAGATCTGCCGTGTATGGGGCCTGTTGCACACAAAATCATACGTAGTGGCCAAATGTCCTCCCGTTGGTGTGGCGTGGAAGTTTGGAGAGGAGGGTGCCAGTTCAGGTGGCGTCCTCATCATCTGACCGTAGTTCAAAATTACGAGGTCCATCCCAAAATAGCCCTCGTGTTGCTTCAAAATGGGACGTTAATGTAACTAAACTAAAACTAAACTCAGAGGAAGCTTAGTACATCCTTATAATTGTTACTCAATTACAAAAAAATAGAGGCTTATGTATAAGATATTTCAAGGCTATTTTTTGAATTTTCATTTCATTTCAATATATTTTCTAGACATTGTATATATGTCTATCTAAATTATCAAGTATTAGATAATCAACCTGGGTGAACTTTTTTTTTAATAAATGTTTTTATAAATTATTTTTAAAGGTGTTTTCTTTAAATTTTATTTGCATTTGTTGAATCTGTTCAAAGATTTCAGTTTAAACAAAAGAACAAAGCTATCACAAAATATAAGTATTTAAAAAAGTTATGGAATAAGAGTTACTTTAAACTGTAAAGCTTGCATTTCAGTTGGGGTGACTTTGCACCTTATTAATGTTTTCTGCGCATCTCTAAAAAGTTGCAACACTAACTTTTCCCTATCGCATCTTATATCACTTGTCCTGTGTTCTTATTCAAATTTAGTTTTTGCAAAAATAGGTAATGCATTTTGAAGATATCTTGAGCATGAGAAAATAAAGATCTTTTGTACGTTCCATGCCCTTAGCTACAAAATAAGGTAGGATGATGTGTAAGGTTTTATTGTTGTTCTTTTTCCCTCTGGTGTACATGGAAACTAAAGAATCTAATATTAATATGAATATCTTTGGTACTGTCTACTCCTTTTTGAACTTAAACGTGAATTTTGTTGTAAGGTTTGAGACTTATAGCTGCCAGGGCTTTCATCTCCTAGTATCCAATAGAGTCAAAAACAGTTCAAGGAAAAAAGTCAGAATAATGTTTTGCTTCAATTGAAACGAGCGAAAGGCTTGACTTGACTTGAAAAAAATAAAGTTTTGAGACTCAAAGCTGTCAGAGCTTACGTCTCCAAGTGACCAAAGGAGCCAAAAACAGAAAGAGGAGAAAAAAATCAGCAAATGTCGAAAAATTTCAGCAGTGAAAAAAGTGCCCGAATGGCATGCTGAGAGGAGCAGATAATTGAGAGGAATGATTTAAACGTAGAGATTCCAACAAGATTAATATAGAGGCAGTGACAGAGTGATTGTCTGATGATAGAATATTTTCGGCAGTAGAGTAGTTCGATGGAGTTGTCTCATTTGCACATTGAGCAAAGAGGATTGTCAGTTAGCCCAAAACTGTGGAGCAATGCCGGTGTTATATACTCCTTTTTGTTTGTTGTTTATTTGTTAAATCATTGCTTTGGTTAATTTACAAATGAAAATAATTCAAACTGTTTCTTAAATCACCTTTTGTGATGTAATGTCTCATTTGTGTATGTTTTCATATCCCAGTAGCTTATATTATTTGTGATTTGTATCATCGTATGTCATACAATCATTACTTAGAACTCATTCTTGTTATAAATCTTTCTTTATCTACAGACCCTTCTCTGGATTGGAAAGAAGCTTGTATAGAAAGAGAAGAACATTATGATTTGTGGAAAAACTCTGGTGAAAATATGAAAATGTTCCACATAAAAGATGCACATTTTGGTTCTGTGAATGTTGTGAATATTTTGGAGGTATGCATCAAGAATAGATTTGCAATTCTTTTTTGATACTGTAGCATAAGGAGAGTCGATGGTATACAGGATAGATAATTTTTTTGCCCTCCCCCTTCTTTTCTCATATTTGACATTGAAAAATAAAATAAATATACTACTATTTTGTCTTTGTAGCACACTCTAAGACAGTTGCCCACTGCATCTGTACCATCTTTTCCTCCTACTGCTAGTGTAATAGTTTCTAAATCACCTAAATAGATTACTCGGTTCCTTTTAAAGGATCATATTGAAATGTTGTCACATCTTTAGTAATATGGAATTTCACAGTTAAGGAATAAGTCTTAGGATCATATTTTGATATATACTTTTCAAAATATCATTCTCATGCATCTAATATTTAAAAAATGCTACATACGTTTTCTTGCACCTTATGTCACCTTTGAGGGGGGTGGGGCAATTTTGGTATCATTAGATTTGCTAGACCCTCACCACCGTTGTGAAATGAAAAGAAATGTGCTTTGGTGAACTGTCAGGCCAGATCAAAGTTTCTAAGTCTGTGGATGGATAATTTATCTTTACACGGTACAGCCATGAAGGAGAAAAACATTGATATCAAACAAACATTGCAGCTAAGGAGAGTCAAGTGATGCTAAGCACATGCTTATTAAGCCAGCAGCATAACTAAGTGGTGTTAAGCGGTGCTATTTATGTTTTTATAAAAGCTTTATAGATAAATCGAAAATAATTCTTCATATTAAATATGCATACCAGTTTGATTATTTTTGTGTTTCCAAAAATGTGGAAGACCAAGGCTTAGACTGCATACAGCTCAATTCGCATCCTCGGCTCGATAGCATAAAGTCATTTGTCGCAAGCAAATTTGCATCTTCAGTTGGTCAACATCCAGCCGTTCTGAAGTTTGAACTCTGGGGATAATTGGACAACATTTGTCAATCTTTGATTAATGTAATAATTGAACTTTTAAGCTGACTGATATCATTAGCATTAGAAGCTGTGTTGCCAAATGGACAGCATAAGAAAGGCATTTTGGATAAAATTCAACAAATTTTATTCAACTGCAATTCTTACATTAATTTAAACTGCTGCTAATTTCCACACTAAAGAAAGTGTGAGATATCAAAATAAAATGAACCTTAAATTAATTGATGCAAGTGGCAAAGCTTACAGAAGATGGAACCTTCCAACAGTTGGCTAAATGGCAGACAGTTTTGAATCAACTAATGGACAGATAACTTCATAAGGACATATTTTTTAGTGGAGAAATTGATGAAATGAAGATATAACTCATTACCAGTTCATTTTGTGATTCTTTAATTTACTTTTATTTTTATTCCCTTATGATACCTATGAGTGGGAAACTAGGAGGACATATTGTGGTCTTCTAATTAAAGTCAGTTCAGCAGCACCACATTCCTTATGCAAGTGGTAAACTTTTCAAACAGCATGCTGTTGATGTTTTCTTCAAAGTTGAACAGCATCACATAAACTTTAAAAGTTTACAATTATTTTTCTAAATAATTTGTATGGTGGATATCAGGTCAATCTAATTAATTAGAATATTTTTATCAAATGATAAAAGGATTTGTGATAATTATGTAATAGCTAAATCACATTCGTAAATTTTCTTCAATACCAAAGTAAATCATCTTAGGCCAGGAAACTAAGACCAAAAAATGGACGTGCCTTGAAATAATTCGTGGAAAGTTGGAAACTGTTTTAATCTCTTTATTTACATGCAAAAAGAATTATTTAAAGTTTGCTCCAATTTTCAGTTGGAGGGGCCCGAAACCTCCCAAATTTTTGGCCATTTTTCTGTTTTTCGACATTAAACGATACATTTCTCAAAACTTTTGCCAATACAAAAGTTAAAGTGCATAAAATTCTGTGTTGAATGGTACATCATTTTTGAAATTAGGTAAAGTAGTTTAGACACTGTGCGAGTTCAAAAAACGTCAATTTTAAGCATTTTTGGCAAAAGTAGCATATTTTGGACTTTTGACCTTGCATTTCTGATGTAAAATGTAGAGTATGAAAATTACCGCTATTTCAATACTGTACAGCATCAAATCCTGCATCAAAATACACATTTGAGCATATTAAGATTGTTGGATTCTCTTTGAAGGTCAGTTCCTTAAGCTGGACATTGACAATCCATCCTGATCCAATTCATTTAGAGGTCTTAGCAGACCGGTTCCGTTTTTAGCTCATAAAATTTGGTGGACCATTCTCAGGTCAAACTATGCCAACTGGAAAATTATCACCTACAGCTAACTCAATGCCTAAGTTATTACAACTATTGCTGTTTTGTGAGAGAGGCTGGCTCTCCCTAACCCACCATCGAACAGACATTGATGAGAACTTTGAAAACTACTGGAGGTTTACTAAAGGTTAAAATGGCCAAAAATTTGTGTGGGGAGGGGTTGGGGCCCCCCACCTGAAGTACCATCTGAAAATTCGAGTAACTTCAAATTATTCTTTTTGCATGTAAATAAAGAGATTAAAACAGTTTCTAGATTTCCGTGAATTATTTCCTGGCAAAATCCTATTTTTTCCTGGCCTATCTTAAGAAAAATTAATTTAATTTTTAAAGTGGAGAATTATCAGACTTGTCAAATTTCTATATGACAGGTCTTATTACTTATAAACTTTTATTTATCTCTGAGAGAGAAAAAAGTTGAATTTGTGCCTTACTGAAAGTATATAGATGAATGTGTAAGAATAGAATGAATCTGAGTATGGATATGTTAATGCTCTGTCATGTGATTGGAGCAATATTAAGATTTAGAATGTGTCATTTATGGCTATTAAATGAACCTATTTTTTAAGTATTTAGAAATTGTGATTGGTTATTTTCTAATATTTTCAGATGTATAATGATTTTTGAATGCTTATGCATTCATTCGTATCCTGCGCAAAAAAATAGAATTGATTGTTAATTAATTATTTCTAGTATATATTTCATTACCTAAAAGCTTCTAATTTTGTAACCAGATGTTCCCTTGTTAGATATTTAAAGAGAGAACAAAAAGAAAAAAAATAATAATTGGTTCAGAATTTTATAAATAATCACTTATCATATTAATTTTTGAAATGTATTCATTTGTATTTGCTTCTTTTAAAGTACAGTAGAATGTCAATTATCCATACCTCCACCGAGGTCTTTGTACTGGAAAATCAAATCGAACTAAGTTTTTCATTTTTTAATAAAGTCAACAGGGAAGAGTGTCAAAGTTGACATTGGACCCAATTTTCATGATGTAGAAGCTGGTAGAAGGTTATTATCGGGATGTGATCTTTTATAATCCAAGAAGTTGTCAAGAGGGAAGAAAAAAAACAGTGTTCTGTTCTCAATCACTTCAATGGTGATGTCAGCAAATTCCATACATTTTCATGAAAGAAATGTAACTGCAAATTTGTCAGAAAGTTTCCTGTTGTTGATGGGGGGTATTTTTTTTAGAACACCCACCCTTAAAGAATCATTCGGAAAATATAAAGTAACAATTAAAGTCAGCAACATTTATGAATTCTTTTATCAAAATTAATTAATGTTTCCAGAGTGTATGATAACTAATAAAAGAGTTTGTTAAAATTTGAATGTGGTAGTATTGTGGGATCATTTTTATAATTTCAAATAAACGCTTTCGGAAAACATTGTTGATAGAAATAAGTCATGATTTAAAATTTAGTCTCTATTAATCAAATTTTCAACGATATGAGGTGATGATCATCCTAATCAGTTCGGACTGTGTGCTGCAGAGATTTTAAAAAGCATGTTTTGTATCTAAATGTATTTCTGAAATATTCAGCATTTAAAAATCGTGCCCTCTAACTGTAGAACAGCTAAAAGAAACTGAATTGGAAAAAGATTACTTTCTGTGAAAGCAATTTTTAAAACCTTTTACCTCAACTATAATAATCAGTATTTTTTTTTCCCCATTGAACCTTTTCATTTTGTTACAATTCTATCCTTCACAGTTTTGAATGATAATTTAATTGGAATTCTTTAAATCTGCCGAATGATGAACTGCTTCAGAATCGAACTGAAGTATAATACTAAAGATGTTAAAATCAGTTGTTATCTTGAGATATATATTTGCTCTAAAAATCTATTCCTGTGTAGTATCCAGAAACTGAATCTGAAATGTCTTGCAGGATGGTTGGATTTGTGCCTCTGGTGGAAGAGATGGGGCATTAAAACTGTGGAATGTTTCAAATTTGAAGGAAACTCCTGAACCTCAAGATTATAAGTCATGCCTTTTAAATTCGAAAGCAGCAGCTCATGGTAATGTAAGTTAATCTTTTATACTTTCTCAGTTCTCTTTTAAAGGTAGATATTTTATGGACATTTTTTTTAAAAACCCATGGTATTGATATATATATAACTGTTATTATGAATATTGTTTTACTTAATATTATGCTGCTTAGAGTTGTAAAAAATTAGTAAGAGATAAATAGGTGAATGGTTTTTTCCCAGTATATATTTTTAAGACCATATTAGAATGTTAATACTCTTAATGTGATCAACTAGCAGCAGCTCTAATACTTTTAGTATTAAAAAGTTTCTTAAGAAAGAGTTATCTCACTATTCGAGTTTTTACAAATTAAAGTACAGGTTGTTCACAAATGAAGTGATACATTTCAAAAATTAATAAAAAAAGTTCTGGAACTACAATTTTTTATTTTTTTTAAATGAGAGCGCATCTCAAAAAATTTTTTTCAGATGGGTAACATGCCATTTCGGTGGTCTAGGGGGTCGTAAATTACTGGAAATCAAAAATTTGTTTAGAGCCATTATCTGAGAAAATATTAAAACTGGAAGAAAAATAAAAGCATGTATTTGTATGGAATTTTATACTCTTTAATTTGTTAATTCACATGCAGTGTGAAAACTGAAGAGTTTTCGTGATATTCAAGAAAAACTAAAAAAAGAAACCAGAAAACACGCATCGGCTTCTTCTGCTTTCGGAATTTTCTCGCTTAACAAATTTCGATTAATTTAATTTTTTCAGATAGGTAACGCAGCATTACCTATCTGAAAAAAAACTTTTTGATATGCACTCTTATTTTTTAAAAACCGTAGCTGCAACATTTTTAGGGGGTTTTTTTATTAATTTTAATTTTTGAAATGTGTCGCTTCATTTGTGTACACCCTGTATACAGGTACCAAGTTATTATGTAGATGCTAAATGTGTAGAAATTCAAGATGAAGAACACTCTTATTCTAAAATTTTATTTTAATAGCAAGAAGCTACTTTGTTTTTTTTTTTAATGATAGGCAAATTGAAATCCTTTTTTAGAAATCTGCATATTTCATATGTCCTCACATTTTAATAATAAAATCAATTATATTGTGTGCAAAATAGCTGTGAGGTATTTGTTTGAAAATTTAAAATCCTCCATTGTTTATCTTGTATGGAAATGGTAGTTAAAGGAATAAAAATTATCCTATCCAAACAATTCCATAATCTATTTTGTTAATTTGAAGAACAGGAAATGTGTGTTAGCCTTCTATACTTTGCAAGTATCATAATTTAAATTAGAGACTATGAGAATTTTAGATACGGTATCAAATTTTACTTTAAAGTAATGCATCGTAAGCTTTTCACTCTTGTGACCCCTTCTAGATATTTTTAAAAGGTGTAAGTAAAAATACCGCCAGTGTAAGAATATGTGGGAATATCTGCTAGACAAATGCAGCAGTTAGTTATAAACATAAGCAAATGTAGCAGACGAAATGCGACAAATTGCAGTTCCTATCAATATTCTTTCAAACCCATGTTTGAGGAGGACCATAATTCAAGAAGTTCTGCTGTGAACTCATTATTATAGACCATAGACAAATTATGAAAACTGAATGGGGTTGATTTTATATATTGTTGGTTGGAAAAAAAATTTAAACTCCAGAATCTGAGTATCGAAATCTCTTGAGAGTAGCATCTAACCATTGATGATCTGTTCATCAGAATAATGTGTCGTTTACTCAGAATAATTTTCACTTAGTATTGAGTAGTGTAATACAATTTAATGATTTTTGGTTTAATGTTAATCATATTAATTGCATGATATTAGATTGATTTTATTGTTTAACTGGTCACTGTTGTAGTTTTTTACAACTTCTAGATTTCCTTCCAGTTAATACAACTTTATTAAGCACAAAAAAACTATTAATTAAATAAGCACAACTATTATAATTAAATTTTTACTTCATGAAGGATAGCATTGATCAAAACAAAATACAGTTGGACCTCTATTTAACGAACCTCTATTTTGCGAACTTTTTCTAGGAACCAAGAACATTTTGCGAATTTCTTCGTAAAATAACCTCCAAATAGCAAAGTGCATTCTCTATTTAACGAACTTTTTCTTGTGATCCAATATTTTTTCCCCTTTTTCTCAAAATATTTCTAAACATTTCAAACTTATTCTTTCTTTTAACACATTTTATGGTGATCAATGACCTTGAAGATGGAAAATGTCAAAGCGAAAGTGCTTGAGCATCCGAGAAAAAAAATTTAATTGTTCATGAGGTGGATAAAGGCGTGGAAAAAAAAAAAGGATACTGCTTTAAAATTTGATTCCTCTAAAACAGCTTATCACCATAATAAAAAAATCGTGATAAGATACAAAATTATAATTCATCGAATTCTTGTTCAAAGCGTTTAAAAGCATGTGTCTATAAAGATGTGGATGAGGCAGTTTGAAGTGGACAGTGTGAAAATAAAACAATGCAGCAATGAATTGGACGAAGGTGATGAAGTGGAATAGATGATGCAGAAATCAACAAACCCTCATATGATGAAATGCTAAAATTCATTAATTTTAATATAAAATTATTTTAATTAATGCATGTAATCCAGACAATGTTTTTAATTTATTCTTGTTTCCCTCGCAGATTTTTTTTTTTTTTTTGATGGGTAAAATATATAAAACAAATAGATATTAATCTACAAAATAAAGGTGTGATTAATTACTTTTTTAAATAATATTTAGTGTTTATAATTTCAAATCTGTTTTGTGTAGTTTAAAGTATTTTAAAGGTGAATCTCTATTTAACAAATTTTCCATATCTTGACTTTTCAGGATTTACGACTTAAATAGAGAGTCGACTGTATATATATACTTAATTGATTAAGCAAAGCGAGGTTCTGTTTAACTCAACCATTCCACATTTCATATGTAAATGTGTTTGTTAAACAGTCATGACTAAACACATTGCTCGATTTTCTTCGAATTTGATATGAATGTTTCTTGAAGTCATAAAAACGATGTATAAATTACTTTTATTTTTTGATTCCATTTTAAGATGGTGGTTGTTTTAATAATTTCAGTGTTTGGCACCATTGAAACATGTACCATTTTGGTAATGTCATAATTTTTGTTAATCATAATAATGGCATAATAATGTTTTAAAATAATTTGGTAAGAACCTTCACTGAGTCCGCCAGCCTTAACCACTCGAATGATTTCAACATTTTTTTTTTTTTTTCATATCAAATGTTAGGATGTCTAGATATAGTCATCAAGTCGCCTGCCCCACCACCCTCGTTTTCAAAAAATAAAAACACTTCTCCTCTGTACATTGTCTGTGTCAACTTGTAATCCCAGCAAACCTGACGATTTGACAATTTTCATTTCTATAGGAAGTATGCTCTAGATTGGCGATAGAGGTAGCCTTCCCCATTTTGAACATAATCGAAAATTATTTCTCACCATACTTCTCATATGTTTTTTCGATTTTGTTAATGAGGGCAGCGCCTCATAATCTAGACGTCATAAGCTTCATTGAAATGAAAATTTCGAAATCGTCAGGTGGTTGGGGCTGGGGATTTCTACCAGGTACCATAATCAATGTCAGAGAGAATGTTTTTTTTAATTTTGTTTCAAATGGAGAGTGAGTATTTGCAGGGCCCTTCATTACAAATCTAGACATCATAAAGCTTCACATGTAGAAATAAAATTATCGAAATCTGAGTGGTTGCAGCTGGTAACTGTCTGAAGGTTTTACATATTATTTTAAATATAGATCCCAACAGTTCCATCACAATGGCGTCAAAATATTGTAAAATACCTATTGTAGGTGCGAAGCTGTTTATTTAGGGCAGTATTATTCTTATTTATGGATCTTAGACTTTCGTGGAATTCTGAAAAAGTTACACAAAACATTGCAGCTAGATGAGGTTTATTGAAGTTGACAATTTTAGCAATTTGCTTTAATAGAAAAAGTCTGAATCTGCTATGGTTTTATGTCTGTTCCACTGATCTTCATGCAGTATTTAAAACTTAAAAAAGAAAAGCAGTGGCAACCTGAACAGCGAGGTTGCAGGGAGAGTGCTGAGCAAGATGCAGTACTTATAAAAAGTAGACATTTAATTTTAATTTTGTAAATACTGATAATACAAACTTTGTAATAATTTGCATTCCAAAAAAAACGGTGTAAACTCTAATGACTGCTATGAAGAGCAGGTCTCTTTTTTTTTATATATACATATATAATTTTTTGGGACATAAGGTCTATTATTCACAAAACTATTAGTTATATATTAGAGTGAAGAAGACAATACTGTTTTTTATTTGTCAAATGCATTTTTTTATTATATCTGATTATCAGAAATGATCATTAGTCTGCTCTAAGTTCTGTTTGTATGAGATCATTTTATTGCTTTTCTGAATCAGAAATATAAAATAATTTTTATGGTGCATTTTGGCATATAATTAGTTGATTGTCATTTTTTTAAATAATTACAATTTATCAAAGCTATAAAAATCAGTGAAGACCTCTGTTATGTGAATAATTCATGATAATTTGCTTTTGAAGATCTTCAGAAGTAGTTATATATATCAGCCCAGCATTATCCTTCATCTGATAGTTTGAGGCCTTTTAACTGCACTAATTTTTTGTCATTTGTGTGTATGCAATATATAGGCCAATAGCTTTACAGCTCTGTCTTTTTGCAGGCATGGCTGGGTCCATTGCATATGATAAGCAAACAAAATGATGTATTCTGGTGGTTTTGACTGTAATATAAAACCTGATCTTGATAATCCATCTCTTCCAGTTACACTCATAGGTAACATTGTGCTTCTCCAAATAATTTAATAATAAATCAGAGCATTTATAACCCAGTTTGTCGAATATAAGTATTGTAATTCATGGTCCCTGTTGTTTTATAAATCCATGTGTTTCATTAAGATTGATGTATGTATTAAGATTTATTTAAAATTTTGTATGTTTGCTTTTTTTTAACATTATATATATAACTATTAATCTAACCAGACATTACTAAAATTACAAAATATTTTCATTTCTTCTTTAAAGTAATTTATTTGGGAGGAATTCTTTAAGAATGATTATGTTTGAAATCTGATGATGAATGGTTAACATGCATGGTGGAAATTTATTTTTTTTCCCTTTCAGCCTTGCATCACCCATTTTGTGCCTTGCCTTTTCTCACAATGCTTTAGCTTCTGGTTGTTATGGGCGGAGTGTTAGCCTGTTTGATCCCAGAGTTAGCCTTCAACCAGTGATGCAACATATACATCACAAGAAACCTGTCATATGTATTGCATCCGATGAAAAATTTATTATATCTGGCAGTGAAGATAAAACTGTTGTGGTTTATGACAAAATTGCCAGAAAAGTGTTAAAGACTTTACAGGTGAGGGATTTCTCATGTGCTTTTCTTGTTATTTTCTAGTTCATTATTTTATCTTAACTAGCTAATCATCATTTGATTAATTTTTTTCCAGACTTTTGTCTGGCTAAAATATTGTGCGTAAAAAAATAATAATAAAATTATTAGGGGTACTTTATTAGAATTAAATAGCACGAACGAAAGCGACTTGGTAATTTGCAGTCAGTCCAAGATGAACTGAAGTAATATTAAACTTATTATTATTATAACAACTTACCATAATTTATATTAATTGTTCCTTATTAGTCCAAGTCCTTAAGCTGTATTTTTAAATGCAGTTTTGACTTTTGCTAAAGCAATTATTTTGCTACTTTAAAGATATAGTTTCATAAAATGACTTTCCTAGATTATCTTACTTGCCTTCTGCTTAGATAATTTTCCAAGTGAAAAACATTTATCACAAACGGTAAAAAAATTGTAATATAATGATTATTAAGAGCAAATAATATGCTTATTGTAGATCTGTAAATTTTGAAAATTCTTTTAAATAAACTTTCTATTTATGTTGTTTACATTTTTTAATTAAAAATGTGAAATGAAATGCATAATATATAGTTAAAAAATTGATTAGAAAATTTATCATTTAGAAAACAGCAAATAAATTATATTTCAGTTCACTGTATAACCTCAAAATCTCTACCAAAAGTGATTTGTTAATTTTCAAATCTGATTGAATGGTTTAATAATGGATAAAGGAGAAATTTTATCCTTTTTTTTTTAATAATAGCAAAAATGTTAATGTATATAGTTCTTAATTTGTAAATATGCAAAATAAAAGCAATATTCAAGTACCTTCAATTCGAAAAATTACCATTGTGCATAATAAAGAAGCAGTCAATATAGTGAAATATGACAAGGAAAAGCATTTCATAGGAAAACTAAATTGTTTAAACAGTAACCCTTAGTAAAAGTTCTCTTTTAAAGACTTGCTGTACTTTTAAATGTCCATGATGAAATTTGATCTTCCGTACTATTTGCAGAATCCCCATTCCAAATTATTTGTTCATTCATACATTGGATACTGTTACTCTAAATGACCAATTGTGCATCACATGTTACACAACAGACATTGGCTTTATTAGATTATCATTGTTA
The DNA here is from genome assembly GCA_013235015.1 of Araneus ventricosus. Lineage (NCBI taxonomy): Eukaryota > Metazoa > Arthropoda > Arachnida > Araneae > Araneidae > Araneus > Araneus ventricosus. The sequence goes on from BGPR01002904.1 coordinate 42,280, forward strand.
TAACTACGAATAATATAAATAATAAACTAAAGTAATAAATAAGTGATAATATTTCTAGAAAAGAAAACACAAAAATTATCTATGATTCAGTTTCCATTTACCTCGTGTCTAATGCTGTGTAAGAAAAGGTTTACCTATAATCAAAGAATTTTAGATTTTGAAAGAAGAAAGAAGAAGGTTTTTATTTTCAAAAGAAAATTGAAAACTTGCATCTATTTCATAAAGCTATGATTTGAAAATTCTGAAAGTAAATTATATAACAACAAAAATAAAATTGAAAATTTCTTCTTTTTTCTGACCTTTCTCGAGCATCATGTTTCATCAAAAAGTTTTGTTTTTTTTTAATTCCACATTGCATATCTTACAATAGCTGGCTGAAAATCTCTAATTCTCTCGGGATGAATGCATGATGAGAATTAGTGATTTGGGCTAGATTAGAACCCATGGCAACATTCAAGAAAGAGACCATAGCAGCAACAGGGGTTTGATGGTCAGGGAATGCAATATGTCGGATGGACGCTCAGACCTCCATGACCACTGTGATATAAGGATCGGAATTTGAACCCTAGTGTTAGTCTTTTCAGGGCTGTAATTGGCACTGATTTCTTTTTTGTGGGCAACTACACTCATCCACATAAGCCTCACCTGGTCAAATAATTTCTGGAAAATAAGACTATTTGCCAGATAGATCTGCAGAATTGCTCTTGGGAGGGCAATTTTCACTCATCTTTCTCCTCTTAGAACCATCCAAGACCTGAAAGCTGTGTTGCTGGAAGAATGGGACCCACTCCTAAATCCATTGGCATTCTTAAACTGTTTCATTACCAGTAAGAATTCATGTTGTGAGAGGTATATAGCTGCAAGAGAGCATTATAACCCCCTCTAAACCCTTCTTTTCAGTATTGTGACCTCCGTTTTAGACATTCCTGCATTTTGTCACATAATCATGGCTGTTACGTGTTTCTTTTAAATTATTATATCAACGTACTTCATGTGTAATTTCATTAAAATATATCCAGTAGTTCTGGAGATAATCAACCAAAAGTGACAATTCTCTTGGTTTTGAATACCAGTGTAAAATGCCGGTTGAGGCAGATAAATTGGATATTTTTGAAATAGCACATGTTCAGCATTGAGAAGAGAGATGGATATATGAGTGAGGATATTCTGTTCCATCATTCATAGCAGCATTATTCCAGTCAGCATGTAGTTGCAGATATTAGACAGTGTATTTTTACTGATAATTGTTTTGCGAGGAGTGATTATCACATTTCGCCATGAAATTTACTGCAGATGTAGAATCTGCCAAAATGATTGTTCCCTCGCCTAACGCAATGTTATGTTGGGTGGATCTTCATCTGAGAGGTTCAAAAATGAAAACACCTGGTAATTCAAGTTAGGTATGTATTCTAGAAAATGTGGTTAGAGTTAGAGTAGCAATATTACAAAATCCACGCCACTATGCTCCGAGACATTCTCCAGAACTTCAGTTTTTAAGTGAAATTGGAGATGCAAGATGTAATTTTTCATTCATGAATGTCATTTAATACTATGTGATCACAAATGTTTATCTGTCAATAATTTTTTTCTTGCCAAAACTAAAGATTTTGTGATTATTTCAAAAGCAACCTAAGAATCTTCTCCACCCTGTAAATATGATCTTTATAGCTTTCCCATACTTTAGGAAATTTTCCTTCTCTATTTATTAATTTTTTGAAATAAAATGTTTCATTGTTTATTTTTTTCCTTTTGTGTAGTTTGAAGGATTTCCTCTCTCAATGTCATCCGATTTTCATCAGTTATTAGTTGGTGATGTGTTGGGGTTTTTCCATGTCATTGATCCCACTGAACAAAGTTTTGAATTAGTCCAGGTATGTATTTACCTGAAGCCTTCTCTCCTCACATTAATTGTATTATAGAGACAAATATATATATATTTGCAATTTTCTCTGTTTCATGTGAAAAGCAGTAAGAATCTTCCCAACTTTGTTTTGACAATTATAAAATTTTTTAGACTTACGAAACTGGACATAAACTCAAAGTGACGGGCATACAGCATTCCCTTGGTTCCATAATCACCTGTTCAACAGATAAAACCATTCGAATTTTAGAGCCTAATGCTGATCCACAACCTATTGCTGTATTAAATTGCTCTTCCGAAGTTTCAAAAGTAAGTTTTAATACTGTCATTAATTTTGTTTTGTGACATTAAAATGATTCTTTTTTCAATCTGCTTTAAATTCATCTGGCAGATTTTTATACCATTCATTTTTCTTGAAAAATGAATGGTATAAAGGGCTGATGGAGAATTTATTTATTTCAAAGGAAAGATTTTTCTTTAGGTCTTTAAAATTTGAGAAAAATTTTAGTTCTATTTTCTATTCCTTGATTTAATTACATTTCTATCAGTTTATTCTAAATTATGCAAAGAAATTACTAGTCTTGTAGCATTTCAAAATTTTAAACTCCTCAAATTCATTTTTCATGTTTATTGGTGGGTTTTTCCCTCAATTTGCTGTTTTATTCTTCTTTCAAGGAGTAATACAAATTTACCTGAAGAAACTGATGTCTAAATTCAAAAGTATTATCTCTTATTTGATATCAGTTTTTAAAAATAAAAAAATCATGTGAAATTTTGGTGACTTATAAGCTTAATAATAAGTTTATATGTTATTAGTGGTGGTAGTTTTTAAAAAAGTATGCTCTTCCCTTAATGCGAAAGAACTATACTGGCACTTCTTTTAGAAATTATCTGAATGAAAGAAATATCCTGAACATAAAAAATCCTAGACATTTTGAAAGAAAGTTGTTTTATGTGAAACATTACTTTTTTTTTTGTTTAGAAAAAATTTTTCTTTAATTCTAACTAAAAATTTTTTTGACAGTATGTTTAATTGAAAAGGTGAAAAGAAGAACAGTACAAGTCCAAATTATGCCTTTTTTATGAAATGGTTCAATAAATGTTGATCTAAGCATTAATTGTAAGAACAATACTGTACCAGCCTCCCTTCATTGGTTCCAGGTACGGTTTAAATTTGAATGAGTTGCAATACAGTTTCTGCTCAGCACTAGACTGATGGTCATCCTAGTTGATGACCGTCGGTCCGATTGACTGCACTTGCGCAGAGCATTCTTTCAGCCTTATTTTTCTTATCACTTTATCGCTAGCAGTTCTGTAGGTTTTTTTTTCTTTTTTAGTATTATCATGGTGTAAGCTTTTGCATTTTCTTCTGTGGTTTTATATCAGTTTTTGCAAGTTCAGTCAATATGAACGATTTAGGAACTACACCCAACAAAGAAAATGAAACACCAACGAAAGGAAAGAAATGCAAAGCTAGTCCTCACATATTGAAACACCAAAAAATAGAGATGGCTCATCAGAAAGGAGCACATTAGGGAAGCTAGTTGCTGCTAAAACTAATGGATTAGATTGTGTTTGCAAATGCCAGTGCATGAGAACATTTTTAAATGACAACAGAAAAAAAAATAATTTATTATCTGTAGGATGGAAAAGCAAAAAATTAAGCTCGTAATTTTTTACTCATTGTAAAAACCTGTGGTTAGATGACAACAAAGATCTGAAGTTGCTGCTGCAGATGTGAAACCCATGGCGAGTCATTTTGCTTACTTTGCCATTAAGAGCAGTTTTCACATTCCTTTTTTCAAGCAAGACTGCACTGATGGACTATGTTTCAGACTTGTCAAGAATCAAGGTAAGCAAGAGTTGCCCATAAAAAAACCTATGAGGGACCTGTTGCCACCAGTGAGAAGAAAATTCAAAGTATAGAAGAAGCTGAAGTGACATACACTCACAAAAGCAATAGATTTTTATCAAAATGTCTATTTGTGGAAGACCACCACCAGCGTGGAAGAAGTTGAATAAGAGTCTCTCTTCTCTTTTCTAAACTCTTCAGCTTTTTTTTTTTTTTTTCTAATTCCTTTATCTATCACACTAAAAATCTTACTTTTATAATCTCTGTACATTTTACACTACTTTTTGTTGAATATAAGTGACTTTTCAGATAAGAAGAAGAACAGTACTTGTCCAATGACTTGATTAAAATTTGGTAGCACAAACAAACTACTTTTAATGTCCCCTTACTGCATTAACAGGTCCTTGGAGAGTGTGTAAAAGTAGTGGTGAAGTTAACTGACTTTCAAAGTCAATAGGTTGTAGCCTACAAAATTTTGAAATTCAAAACTTGATTATCTCAAATTGAGAATTTCCATCCAGTGCTTTTCTTCTTCTCACTGATTAAATTGTGTAAAAGATTTGATGCAAGAAGTTTTAATGGGAAAAATAACTCTTTTATCTTTATTCATTTTTTTCCAGATATCTGCCTATAAAACAATTTTAGCTAGTGCAAATACAGACGATTCCATAACCATATGGATTCCTGAAGAAGAATGTTCCTAAATCGAATTGTTTCATTGCTTTTTGCTTCTGCTATGTGATATTACTAGATATTTTTATAAAATTTTGTTCATATTTTTAATATTTTTTAATAACTTATTTTCTCTTCTCTTTGTTTTGCTTCTTCTAAAAAGAAGACGTTGCTGGGGAAGAAATCCCTGTTGCTCGATGTTTACTCTAGTCTTTAACTTAGAGTTCAGTGTGTGATAATGCATACATAAGAAAATGGTTATTATTTGTAACAAAAAAATTATAAGATCACAAATCGATCTCTTAATTTTTCCAATTGGTGATGCTTATTTATTGAAATATTTTCCCCACCTGATTCTGTTGAGATATAACTGGAGTGGATAAAATTTATTTAATGTGTTCTAATTGAAAGGAATATGGGGGAAACTTGAAATTTCTTGTTATTGTTTATTTTTTCATTGTTGTTGTCTAAAAAAATGAACTGCATATTGTAGAAAGCATCATGTATTTTAGTTCAAGTTGGACAAATGTTTATTTTAGAAACTTTTTTTGCATATTTAAAAATAAATATTTATTCAGCAATGGGAAAGAAAAGCTGAACGCAAACTTTATTATTGCTGTTGAAAGGTTAAGAAATATTATCGTATAATTAATTTATAAATCTATATGTTTATTGGCTATCTAAAAGTTTCCATTTCTGTTTCAAGTACAAGGTTTCTGAAATGTCAGACTTAAAACCAAATGAAAACATTTAAGTAGTAATACTGTCAAATATATATAGTTCCATTTTTTTGTGATCAGATTTATTATGTGTATTTTTTATTACATTACTGCATACATTTAGGAATCTCAAGTAAGACTTTTTTGATAACTTGGTGAGCATTTTAATGATATAGGAGTGGGTTTAAGTATGTGAAGACATTTTTATAAAGACTTACATTTTTCCAAAAGCTTTTTACTACAATGAAAACTGCGACTCTTCTAGTGCAGAATAGTTTTGTTATTATGTATTAAGAACTTTTTTGCTAATATCAACAGCAGTTATGGATGTATACTTAATATTAAGATATTTGGTAAATTCAAACCACAGAAATTCTAGATATGTCTTGACTTATGATATGTAATTATGACTATTATTTTAACCCATTAATGCCCAAATTAATTTAAAGCATAGATTTCAATGAATTTCTACTAAACTACGTTTTAAACTCCAAAAATAAGTTAACTGTAAAGTAAAATTGGATTTTTTTTTTTTTTTTTTTTTTTTTAAAAAAAAAAAATTTAAAAATTGGGAAAAAAATATTTAAAAAAAAAAAAACTTTTTTTGTATAAATATATTTGAAAAAATTAAAATCACTTTCTAATTCTGTGCATTACCTCGAAAAAAAAAACCTTTGACTCCAAACTCTGGCTAACTGGTAGTATATACCTGCTGAAACCCGTTAAGGAGTTTGGTAATATGTATCAAGTTCATAGGCAAAGCAAAACAGAAACAATGGAATGCATTTAATTAATCGACAGAAGTGAAATGTAACTGTCCTATAAATAGAATGCTGGGCATTAACTGTAGAATTATTATATTGGCAATTTTTTTCTACTTTATATTCTTTACCACTTGAATTAAATAGAAATATTTTTTTCTGGAATCAGAAATTCTCATGCTATGATAAGTAACACGTTTTTATAATTGGAATTAAAGAAAAAAATAGCTGATGGTGTAGGAATTAAATGGTAGTATTTAAATATGCCTTAAACATTTTTATTTAATGTTTAAAGCTTTATTGCATTTGTTTTCTTTTCTGTTTTCGAAAAAGAGTAATTTGTCATGAACTGTGAGTAAAGCAAATATATTTGTTTTTATTAATATTGAGGGAACATTCTTTGATAGTTTTAGAAAATGTAACCTTTGTTTTCCTTAACTCTGACTTCATATATCTTGTTTGTTTTTCTGAATTTATTAATAGTCTTTTATATGTTATAATGTATTAAGTTGTTAGTAATGTCGTTTAACTTCCTTGATGAATAGAATTTTTACTGATGCATTTAACGACTGTCCTACTTAAATATGGTATCCTAAACCTTCTCATGTATATTTTGTTAACTTGTATGGGTATGAAAATAATGATTTTAATAAATAACTTATTACAATTTTGTCTTTCTTTTTATTGTTGAAGAGAGTGGTTTGTATATGGAATTAAAAGTAAAGTGATATTAATATGCATTATTTATTTTCAGAATTTTTTTTATTCTTGAATTATTTTTAATAAGTTTATCTTAAATTATAAATAACATAGAAATAAATTTTAAAAGACAAGAAACATTTTGACTGTCCTTCGATAACAATCCTGGTAACTTCCCTTTATTTCTTCATCGATCATTGTTGCATTTGAGACCTAAAGATTGTAGTTCTCATGCTGCATACTAGTAAAAATCTACATATATCTGCTAGGAACACTTCACACATTGAAAGGAATGAATCAGATCCCTGATTTTCGTTTTTATAGCATCTTCGTCTTAACATCATTGCATTTTCATTATTTTAATGCAATGAAATATCCCATTTCTTGTAATTCTCCCTCGGAGGGTTTGGGAATTCTCAACTTAACAAGATAAATCTCGGAGAATCGAATATTTAAAAATGAATTTATTGAATACTTGACTTTCCTGCTGTCTTTCTCAGTTACATTGATTTCCAGAGCAATGCATGAAAATGCATATTCTTTCGGATTTTTAATGTTATAGAAGGTTTCTCTGTTCATTGTCTTCAAGTCGTCTGCCAAAAAGGAGAAATAAATATTTTGGCATTGTACTTATCTATTGAGGTAATAGATCGTTATAACCTCATTTTCCATCTAGAGGAATATTCAGCCTCGTTTTGCTCAGTGTGACAAGGACTCGGCTCGTGGAACTGCTTATTCCTTTTGAGTCTGTTTTGACCGACAAATTTGTTGTCTTTTATCTTCAACATGTTCAAAATCATTTCTTTTCCTTGCTGCTTGAATGTGGTCGATGTCGTTTTGGAGCATCAGGGGGTTGACGACTTTTCTGATCTTTACTTTCCTGAATGTCTTTCGAATCCTCGGCACCAAAATATTTAGGAGTTTCAGGAGTTACTGGGCTTTCTATTGTAGGAGAACTTTGTGAAGGTGTGGTTAGTTTTATTGAAGGCTTTGGAAATGATGGACTTCTTTCTACTTTTGTACCTCTGGGAATGTCAGTAGTAGGACTTTTGGGTTTTGTTGGTGCAAGAGAAATGCCAGCTATTTTTTTAGATGGCACCGAGCCTCTCTTTGTTGCAAACCTCAGAGTTTCTGGTCGTATAGGAGAAGGCGATGATCTTCTTGGTGGAGGAGGAGATTTTCGTTTAGGTTGACTTCTCTTCGATGTCCCATCCGAAGATGATTCACTTTCACGTGTCGTTGGTGTTGGTATGGAATGCACCTCTGGAGTCTTTCCTGCAATAGTTTTATAAGACTGACGGGTTGATGGTTCTGAAGGAGGTGATTGAGGAGATTTTTTCCTCACAGCTCCTGTAGGAGACTGCTTTGACTCTGCCTCGACTGTGCTTTCTTTTGAATCTGGTCTTATTTGAAGCTTCAGATGTGCAGGTGGTTTACGAGGTCTGGAATGGTGTTTCTGAGCTTCACCTGATGATGTTTTGGGAGTCTCTTCGTCATCTTCAATGGGAATAATTACTGAGGCTTCAGTCTGTTCTTGTGTTCCTGTTCTTGGCTCATCTTTTTTCACAATTGGCTCTTTCTGAACTGTACTGCCTTTGACTTTTCGATGCTTTGAAGAATCGCCAGTAGGTTTGGAATGCTGATCTGGAGATTTATCTGAAGTTGTGTGTTTTCCGGTAGATGTACTTGGTTTGCGAAAGCTTTCTTCTTCAGTTCCCGATGGTTGTGATGGTGGCGTCTGCGTTGTGCTTTCTTGCATTCCAGAATCGGAACTTTGACTACTTGAATGATTTGGTGATACTGCTAGATCTAGATGCTCAGGCGCATGGTGATCACATCCTGTTAGAGTTATTTGAGGGAGTGTATTTCTTCTTGACGGTGAATCGGTGTCGGATGCAAATTCCGTGTCATCGCGTATTTCTCTGCCTCTGTGATCTGACGTGTCGTCTGAAAAAGGTTCGGTTCTTAAAGGGGGAGATTTTCTCCGCTTTGATTTTCTTTTCGACTTCCTTTTCTGTTCTGCTTTTGAAATTTTCTTCAACGAAGATGCTATTATTGGATCATGTATGTACGGAATTATGGAATCTGACCGCTGAATATTTGGCATGCTACTAGATCTAGGTATGTACATTTTAACCTTAAGTGCTTTCGATATTTTATCCTCTTCGGATTCGGATCTTGTTAAGCTAGACTGCCGTACAGTAAAAGCTCTTTGCATTGGTAGTTGTTTGGAAGATGTTATTATTTGTTGAGTAAAATAATACGGATGTGTTCCAGATTCTTTCTCTGCTTCCGTTAGTTCTGGACTCGATAAAGTAATAGCTACTTCAACTGGCTCATCGCTAACATTTAATAGCGATTCACTTTCTGACTCGTCATCATCTTTGGTATCCCTGCTGAAGCGAACACCCTTTATTTTGTGAAAAGGAAGGATTGCTGATAACTTCCTCTTTTTAAACATACTTTTCAGTTTTTCTCGAGGAAACTTAGGCGCTATTTTTGGGCTTAAACCTATTAGCATGCCTACTTTTGACAAAGTGTCCTGTTTGGGAACTACAGAAGTCCCCGGTATTTGCAGGCTGTTGGATCTAACCACGGCTGGTGCTCTGATATTGTTTTGTTCTACTATCACCTCTTGCAAAACGATTTCATCATCTTCTGCTTTATCCATATCCATGAGCTTAGGAGAAATTTCACTGAACCTAGAGGGTTGATATATTTGTTAGAAACTCTTACTGAGTTGATTGGCTTTTTAACGAATGAAATTGCTTTTATTTCTCAAAAGAAAAAAAAAACAGTAAAATTTAACAAAACGCCTTCAGGAATGATATTTTTATGAAATTGCTTTTCCCAAGTGGAATATTATTTTTTGAAATTATTATTACACTGCAACCCCTGCAATTATTTCAAAAACCTGCCTTTTCTTTTTTCATAACGATTGCCAGCTTTTTCGTATTGAGAATCGCATGATCTGATCAAAAGACAGATAAAAACTATTTGTCAATTACGTTTCTTAGCCACAAGTTAATTGAGAATTAATTGATTGAATATCAAGGGGGAAGGTAGTAATTTTAATGCAACAAACATCCAATCTGCAATATTCTGCTTGAGAGTGGCAAAATGATGTACATACAGGAAAAAGCGATGTTTTTGTCCTTTCGTCTAATAGGAAGATCTCGGCTAGTGATTGTGGGGGGGGGGGAGGTATTTTGGAAGCACACAGCTCTGTGGTCTTTCATTTCCCACCTCTAGCTGGAATTAAATGATTAAAGCCATGGCATGTCAAGCGCCTAATTCATTTTACTTCCAGAAGTAAATTTACGAATATATAGAGCATGAAAACAATCAACAAGAAAAAATAGAACAACTTTAAAAAAGGAAACAAGAAACAAAAATTTCTACTTTAAATTAGAGGAAAAAAATTTTTTTTAATTAGTATACAAGAAAATTTAAGAAGCAAAATTTAGGAAAAAATTAAAGTTAATTTAAAATTAAGACAATGTTTAAGTAGCGCGCAATTGCAGCAGCAGAACAAAAAACAGAGACTCTGTAAATCAAGATCATACAGAGATAGCCAAAAAAATAAAAATGGAAATAAAAAAAATCTCAGAGTGAATCGAATACAACAAGAAGCAAAACAAGAAATTCATTCTAGTCCACTTTTTCAAGGGCTAAGAACTATTCGAAATGGAGAACTATTCCATTTCGAATAGTTCTTAGCCCTTGAAAAAGTGGACTACAATGGATTTCTTGTTTTGCTTCTTGTTGTATTCGATTCACTCTGAGATTTTTTTTATTTCCATTTTTATTTTTTTGGCTATCTCTGTATGATCTTGATTTACGAATATATGGGAATGTTAACTTCATTTATCCCTATATCTACTAAATAATAAAAGGGATTGAATGTGTGTTGTCGCTGGACCTAGAGCTATGAAATTTGGTATAAACATACTTTGGAGGGTGGGAATGCGATCCTCGGAGACTATTTTTTGAAATTTTAAATAGAATCTTAATTAATTAAAAATTAAGCGAAATTTTGGCGTTTTTTCTTGATAACCTCCAAAAATATTACAGCTCAGAAATCACTCTTACACCATCTGGAAATGCAAAAAAATTACATTTTCAATGATATTAATTAAATTGCTGTACGATTTTTTCTTTAATTTTAATAAATTTTTATAAATATTTTTATCCATAATTTACGACAATACTTTTCATTGTTGCAATGAAATTCAGATCGGTTTCATTGTTTAAACAAATATTTTATTGCGTGTTTCTCTTCCGTTGTTGAAAGCTAAGAAATTTTCTTTCTTTTTAATTCACCAATTTTACTCTGAAATCGGTGAACGAAATCCTTTAAAATAGTTAGTATATTAGGAAATACATCCAGTACGCTGAATGATATTTTAATTTTTGTTCAGTATTTTTTAATCCAGTTAGCATGCTTCTGAACGTAAAATGTGCCGCACCATTTTAATATTGAAATCAAATCCATATTTTGCATGAGGAATTAGAAAGTGAAGTTTTCAATTAGATGTTACATGACACGAATGACTCCATTAGGGACGTTCATGTAGACGATGAACAAAACAGGTGCAAGGTTACTGAAAGAGTATGGATTAAATATCTATCACCATTTGAAATGATTTTGTTAAGGGGATCGTGAATAAGGGATTCAAATGAAACAAGCTGGTCGCCGAAGGCTGTTAGTAGTCTAATAATTTAAATGGGTTTTGAAAGTATTAAAATAGAAAAAAACATTACTTAACTAAGCTGGCGGGGGTTTTTTTTATTACTTTCTCGGACACGAAGTATACAAAAAGAAAGTATTGTAATCGTCAAAAAATTCGAACTCGAGATTTTGACGAATCTCCACGTTTGAGACCTCCTCGAGTCCGAAAAACACAACTTTGGAATTATGTCTGTCTGCGAACACGATAACTCGAAAACTATTAGAGCTACAGGGATGAAATTTGGTTTGTGATCTTTACACATAATTTGCAGGTTTCTATCGAATTTTGGACAAAATTCCTCTCCGGGAAGTCTGTCTGTCTGTCCGCGTTCATGTGAACACTATAATTCAAAAACTTGAATAGCTAGATGGATAATATTTGGTACACAGTTTTATCATCAGGAATGTAGGTTCGTTTAAAAGTTTGGGTCAAATCCGTCGAAGGGGTGACTGTTTGTCGGTCTGTATAATCGCATGCTTGTAAACGCTATAACTCTTTAAGACAATGACTTAGATAAATGAAATTTGCTATGTGGCCTTCTAATCTTAATTGTAGATTTCTGTCCAATTTTTGTTAATAAAAAGGCGTTCAAATTACTTATTCAATTTTGTTACTTAAGCACACTATTTCCGTCTTGGCGAGCGTGACCTTGACGCGCGCTGAAGGAAACAAGTGGATAAACATTGCATTCTGGGTTACAGTAGATTCGAATTTTTTATCGGTGCGGGGAAAGGTAGGTTGCCAAGCGTTGATACGGGACGTTTAGATGATAAATAAATAAATCATGAATAGAGTAGGTAGGTATTTAGCTTATTTTACTCTGATAAAAAAATCAATAATGTTTAAGCAATCTTATAAAATGAACACGTAGATTATTTTTTTAAAAAAAGGTGCGAGGCTCATCCTTGTAGACCAGTCACACTTTAAAGCTGATTTTACTTTCTTAATTATATCATTTTCTTCTTTCACATAATTATAAAATTGGGCGCAGGTCATTTGAAAATTGTAATGACACAGAGTTTAGGAAGAAAACGGAACAAATAATAATACGGGGCTGTAGTGAAATACGGGGACTTATGACTAAAATGGCACCTTTTTTGTGAAGTATACGAGAAAGTTTAGGGGAGACCACTCCCGCTAGTTTTGAGTTGAGGTCATGCTGACGCTGAGTTGTGATGGGGAAAGAAACTCTGAGAGGGTAGCTATCGATGCAGCAATGCTCTCATGTCTCTTCCCCTGTCGCCATTGCTTCTGAAATCGTAGACTGTTGGCAATCGGTTCTCTTTTTCTTTTCCTCCCGTCTAAATGATTTTATTGTAATTTAATTAATTATTTTTTCCTGTTCCTGGTAAAAAAAAAAAAAAAAAAACAGTTTTTTTTTTATGTCATCTAACAGTGAAAGAAAAAATCCGACTTTTATCCATGCTATCTTTTATCTATATAACAATTTCAATGAGCCAAGACACCGATAATATAACAAAAACTCGATGAGTCTCCTCTCCTAATTATTTTCAATATTCAACATCCCTGGCGTAGTTAAAAATAAACCTCATTGACTCTAACCAAATAAATAATGGGAAATATATAATTGCACTTCAATTTAGATAGTATGCACTTGGTACATTGAACTATAATTCGGATACTTTGCACTATAATTCGAATACTTTGCACTATAAATTTGATACTTTACACTTGGATCATGGAACTATAATTCGAATACTTTGCACTATAATTCGAATACTTCACACTATAAATTTTATACTTTACACTTGATTCATGGAACTATATTTCGAATACTTTACACTATAATTCGAATACTTTGAGCTATAATTCAAATACCTTGCACTATAAATTTGATACTTTGCCCAATAAATTTTTCACTTTGTTCACGGAACTATAAATTGAATACATTGCACTCAAACTCAATTTTTAAGACATAGTATCAACGATTTTAAATTGGGCGGATTGCTAACTCAAAAAAGGAAATAAAAAATATAGAAATTATAAAAAAGTTTATTACAAAAAATGAAAAAAAGGTTTAAAAATGTATAAAGCACGAGTAAAAGTTACTTTTAGCACAAAGTAAATAAACATATTATATAAAATAATACATTACTAAACAATACTAATTGTATTAAAAGAGCATTTTTGGCTCTAATGGCCCGACCTCTCTTACGTTTCTGCCCAAGAGATAAACATTTAGCTCGTTTGGCACTTTCTCTTGCCCTATAAATATTGACATGCCTAAGCGCTATGTTTGCAAATATAAACAGGACACGAGTATGTGGAAACAGAACCGTTACTGCCAGAGGCAGATACTATCACTTTCCATACACAGTTTTTGTATTCAGTTTTATATTCATCAAAAAAGGTCCATATGAGATATGCCCTTTCATATGAATTTCTTCACTTCTGCATTTATATTCTGTTTCACCTGTAAAGATGGTAAGTAAAACGCAGATTGGTTTCCGTTTCTTGCTAATAAAATTTCGACTTCTAATTTTTCCCACTGATTTGGTTTTGTCCAAGTCTTTGTGGGCACATGCAAACCATTTTAGATGAAGTTTCATTTAAAATGGTTTGTAATTCGGGTTAACTGGATCACGTTCATTTGACAATTTTTTCACAATCGCATTTTCACACATTTCAAGGAACTGACTAACAGCGAGACGCTTACGAAATGTATGTTCCTTTTTTTATCAGCGCATTGGTTGCATCATTGTTGATTGCATCCATCATTGGTGATAGGAAAATAATTCCGAGTTCCTATATATCAGTAACGATTTCAGGTAAGTTATTCGATTTAAAGTATTCTGTGAATGTTACGATATTCACATCATTCTTTTTCCTCCTATTTCTTTAAAAATAATACACTATGTTAAAGGTATTATCATCAGAGCATAAATGAAGACATTCAATATCATTTCTTGTTTCATCTTTGTCTTTAATGTCACGCAGTTTGCCATCAATCTTTTTTTTACTACATGGAAATAGCACGTCAATCGTCGCGAGGGAAGTCCAAAACAGCTCTGAAGCCATTAGTTATTACACTGATGGCATCAGCCAATAAAATTTTCGGATTCCACTCAGTTTCATTTATTTATAGCATGAGTCTTTCACACGATCAAATGGTTCTTCCATTTGTGTGATGCGAAAGTTTGGAGAGGGGGTGCAAGCTCGGGTATCGTTCTCGTGATCTGACCGCGGTTGAAAACTAGTAGGTCCGTCCAAAAGTAGTCCTTGTATTGCTTCAAAACGGGACGTTAATATAACTTAATTAAACTAAACACAAACGGCGTATATTCTTCGACAGGAACATTCCATCTGGAATTACACCAATTAAATACATCTTTCATAGATATAGTTAGTTGGCGGTTCAAATGTTTGTTGTCTAAGTTTTGCCAGAACATTTTAATTAACAGAATTTAAAATTTTTCTGGTTCTTTCCAACCACGATTTTGGAATGCAGCTATTATTGCATTCAGTTTTCTCACACCATCTTCATATGGCTGGCGCACCATTTTTCTCGCCACCATGGACAAGCCTCTATTTCCATCCACGTGATTAATGTGCTTCATATAATGAAACAGCAGAACTTTCAGAATGGAACTATATTCCCGCAGGACATTAATTCTTTCTATATTCACCAGCTATACGGCGATAAGTGATTTTGCATCCAGCTGGGCTATTGTAAGATGCAATTTTCTTCCACGTTTTATTTACCGCAAATTATTTACATAGTTTATTACCAATTCTGCTGTTTCGTATTCCTTAGATTTAATCCAGAGTCGTTTTTTCTGTTCCTTGTGGTTTTTTTCCATTTATTTCCTCATCACTCTCGGAATGATACTTCGAGATAAATTCCAGTATAAATCGCTTATATTTTCTATGACTTCTAAAGCAAAAATACTCAAATGTTTTATTTTATTAATATTTGCAACATTTTTTTATAATTTAAATCAACTCACTCGCCAAGCCACAAAATATATCAGATGATCACATGAATAGGGTAAAAATAGTTCAGTTTGATTATATTAACGTCCGTTTTGAAGCATCACGAGGGCTATTTTGGGACGGACCTCCTCATTTTGAACCGCGGTTAGATGACGAAGACGACATCCGAGCTGGCAACCCTCTCTCCAAACTTCCGCACCACACCAGCGGGAGAACGTTTGTCTCCCTAAGGTTGTCCACATAAACTGTAAAATAGCTGGAATTGCTACAAGACACAGGGGCACAAGGCGGCGTTCTGTCTCCCTAAGTATGATTTAACGTGCAACAGGCTCAATACACGACGGATCTTCAGTGGAATCGGGTTTCGAACCCGGAGTCCTCCGGCTCAGCGGCCGACACCTTACCACTAGGACACCGCGGCCGCAGTTCAGTTTGAAAAGATTCAAAAAAAGAGGTATAGAAGCAGTGATGTAATCGCAAAATAAGCAGTGCCAGGGCGCTCTAAATTGGGTGACAAAATTCGCGCTGTTTTAAAGACATTTTCACAATTTTCTCCTGAAACCAGCGGGAGTGGCCTCCCCTAAACTTTCTCGTATACTTTTCAAACATTTGTCATTTCCCTTCCCCCTGCGTTGATAAAGAGTTCGAACCAACTGTAACCCTGAATGCAATGACTATCAGAAGTTTTTTCATTGTTGATTATAGTGATAGTAAAACATTAAGGTGAAGAATCGTATTCAAAAAGATACGTATGTATTAAAACTTCGCAATATTTATTTTTTTTATCAAACTCGAGCAATGCAAATTTCGCGTGCGGAGAAGAAAACAGAATAGCTTGCGCATGCGCACAGATTGCTTCCAATACGCAAGTAAAACGAGACGCCCTAAATGTTTGCTTCCTTACAAAATCTCGCCGCCAGAATTGGTTTTTGGCAAACTACCAAATTTTCGGAGTATTCCCTTCTTTGCACAGGCATTTATGCATGCGCATGGAGTTGAACAAGTATGCTATTATACAGACCGACAGACAGTCAGCCCGTTGACGGATTTAGCCCAAAATTTTATACGGACCTACATTCATGACGATAAAACTGTGTACCAAATTTTATCCATCTGGCTTTTCAAGTTTTTGAGTTATAGCGTTCGCATGACCTCGAACATACAGACAGACTTCCCGTTGACGGATTTTGTCCAAAAGTTGATAGAAACCTACAAATTATGTTTAAAGACCACATACCAAATTTCATCCCCGTAGCTCTAATAGTTTTCGAGTTATCGTGTTCACAGACCGACATAATTCCAAAATTGTGTTTTTCGGACTCAGGGAGGTCTAAAACGTGGAGATTCGTCAAAATCTCGAGTTCGAATTTTTTGACGATTACAATACTTTCTCTTTGTATACGAGAAAGTAAAAAAGCGGTGCCAGAACGGCGTTCCAGCTCCACTACATCCCTGTAGAGCAGAAAGGATGCACGCTGCACACGCACAAGTCGCGGCAACGTACGGCGCACAGCCATGTTATAACATGGCTGTTTACAATTAAACAGTGTTGCTAATTTGGAGGATAAAATTACCGATTTTAGCTTATTCGAGGACTTTATCCCTTCTGAGGTAGTAAATCCCCATAAACAAGGATGATTCCCCCTATTGGCAACACTCCAACTAATGCAATGTTGCACGACTGCAAAAACGGAGTTTGTTTATCTTATTCAACGTGGAAACATCCGTTTTATAGTGGAAAGTAATTAATGCAAGTGATAATATTTTTTCTTCAGTGCATCATATTTGTTCAAAGTTCAAATACTTTTTTTCATGCTGAATAAATTTAATTCTAGTGGAATAATTTTTTTTCGCGTGCAGTATATTTGTTACGAGTGCAAAATATTTTTATCAAAGTGAATTTGATCCAAATTAAAGTGCAGATAATTCCCACCCATAAATAATCATTCTCTAATCAAGTAAATAAATACTGAAAACTTTTTTTCCTCGGTGTTGCTTATTTATTAGTTATTTTGTTCTATTGAGTTAATAATAATATTTGCAGTAAAAAATAGAAGAAAAAAAAAACAAATTTCGTTCGATGATTGAAGGCAACAAATACGCAAAATTTGAATATTCTTATAGTTTGTTAGAAATTTATTGTGAATAATTTTATTACTATTGTTATTACTGCTTTTTACTTTCTCGTATACAAAGCATACAAAGAGAAAGTATTGTAATCATCAAAAAATTCGACCTCCAAATTTTGATGAATCTGCACGTTTTAGACCTCTCTGAGTCCGAAAAACTCATTTTTGGAATTTTGTCTGTCTTGGGGGCCCAGTTGGTTGAAAAGAAAGCATCTAAAATGTATGTTTGGTTTTCTTCATTTCTAGAAGATTTATGCCCGCCTAAGATGGGCTTTCAGCTTGCCAACAATATCTAATATCTGATTGTCACAGATTTATTAACGAAACTTGTAGTAGAAAATTTCATGCACATTGGCAGAGTGCTTAAGAAATTTTAACCAGCGGGAGTGGTCTCCCCTAAACTTTCTCGTATACTTCTCGAAAAAGGTGCTGTTTCCCCTCCCCCCGCGTGGATAAAAAAATTCGAACCTATTGTAACCCAGGATCCAATGACTATCAGAAAATATTTAGGTAAAAAATCAAATTGAAAGAGATGCGTACCGATTTCTACTCTTTCTGGCTCAAGGACAAACTGACATAATCCTCCCGCGTGCACAGATTGCTACCAGTACGCATGAGCATGGAGAATCGGATGAAAAAGAAAAGCGCCAAGCAGGAGTCAATAAATATCGTGCACAGAAGATTGCGTCCAGTACGCATGCGTGTGGAGATGGCGGATTCGTTGGAGATGCGATTATACAGACCGACAGACAGTCAATCCTTTGACGGATTTGGCCCAAATTTTATACGGACTACATTCATGACGATAAAACTGTGTACCAAATTTTATTCATCTAGCTATTCAAGTCGTTGAGTTATAGTGTTCACATGACTTCGGACATACAGACAGACTTCCCGTTGACGGATTTTGTCCAAAATTTGATAGAAACCTACAAATTATGTTTAAAGACCACATACCAAATTTCATCCCCGTAGTTCTAATAGTTTTCGAGTAATCGTGTTCACAGACAGACAGACATAAATCCAAAATTGTGTTTTTCGGACTCGGGAAGGTCTAAAACGTGGAGATTCGTCACAATCTCGAGTTCGAATTTTTTGACGATTACAATACTTTCTCTCTGTATACTTCATATACGAGAAAGTGAAAAAACAAACAAACCTGAAATCAAATATCTGTTGCCACGTTTCAAAAAAATATTACTTTGAAGCAGGTGCGATAAAATAGCCAATGCAATGAATACTAAAGCGAAAATTCTGCTTTGGAATTGAATTCCCAAGAGAACAATTTATACTACCACAACCGTAACAATTGCAAAAGCGCGTAAATAAAAGATTTGCTGAAATAATGAGATCGGTTTGAATTTTATTTACAACATTAAAAAATTGTTACAATTTATGTATGAAAACATTATTTATTGTTGTAAATAAAATTTACAACAATAACAGATTGCTACCAGTACGTATGCGCATAAGAATCGGATTAAAAGAAATTGAATATGCAATTTGAACGCCCCTTTTCGACGGATTTGGCCCAAACTTTAATACGGACCTACTTTCATGACGATAAAATTGTGTACCAAATTTTATACATCTAGCTATTCAAGTTTTTGAGTTATAGCGTTTACATGACCGCGGATATACAGATAGACAGACTTCCCTTTGACGGATTTTGTCCAATATTTGATAGAAACCTACAAATTATGTTTAAAGACCACATACCAAATTTCATCCCCGTAGCTCTAATAGTTTTCGAGTTATCGTGTTCACAAACAGACATGATTCCAAAATTGTGTTTTTCGGAGTCAGGGAGGTCTAAAACGTAGAGATTTGTCAAAATCTCGAGTTCGAATTTTTTGACGATTACAGTACTTCCTCTTTGTATACTTCGTATACGAGAAAGTAAAATAGCATGAAAAACAGTAATGGTGAATCAATCGACTCTAACTTTCGTTTTGTAAATAACTTTATTTTTAACAATTACTTTCGTTTTGTCCGAGTAAAATTGATGCAAAATCCATTAACAGAAAAAAATCGCATTACTAAATACAAAATTTAAAAAATGATGAATTGATGAATGCAAATCTTTAAGTAAAGGGAGCTTTTCAGTATAAGAATGGTTAAGGAAAAAATATTAAATGCAAAATATATAAATATTCAATTCCAAAATTAAGTACGAAAAAGAAAGAACCCTTTTAACGAAAACGAAAGTAAAGATCTCCAAGAAGTGGGAAAATAAATTATTTATAGTATAACTTCTATTTGATATTAGTGGAGTTCCGCGTCCATCAATCAACATAAAATTTAAAAAATGAAATTGCTAATCTCAGCTAAAAAAAACCCGTCACAACTTCTATTTGATACTAAATCATCATAGAATCAAAACAGTATGCCCTGTGTATACTAATTTGTAGAAAACCGTCTGAATTTCTTTGGCACGTAGGCAAACCAAACCACGTGACCGTCACCGTCATGCAAGGGTATTTCTAATATAGATATTACGAAACACAAATCGATCCATATTGCGTCATTTACACGAGAGTCGCGGAGGGACTTAGCAGCCTTCCTGCCCACCTCCTTGCTGTTCGTTCCGGGATGCGGATTCTTAGAAGAAGAACCGAAAAGAAGATGCTATATTGTTGAGTATACGAAAAAGTCGAAGGGAGAACACTTCCGTTGGTATTATTATATTTACTCTCTTGAGATCTCTGATGAAAGCTAACCTTATTGATAAAATGTAACTATATTTCAGTATTTCGTAATTTTAAATAGATGTTATAATTTCTGATGTTCTAATTTAATTTTGTTCAAGTTTTAAGGTTTTTATCTCTTGAAAAATATATATTAAATTTTATTTATTGGAATAATATGGCCGATATATAATCAGGAGGGGCGCCCCCCCCCCCCTCCGTTGGGGCAAATTTTTGTTCCTCGTTCACATAACGGGTTATTCAACTAGTAGATAAATAATTATCTGGCGAAAATTTGAGAGGGTCATCATTGCGCCCCTCCCCTTGTACAGCAGGTCGCGCCTCCCCCATCGGGTAGATTCTAACGCCGCTCCTGAATATAATTTCTAGACAAGCGGAACAAAAGGTTATTTTTAACCGTATACCTTATTCAAAATTGGCACAATTAACTAAATGCTCTTTTCAAGCCAAGTAACTCTGTGTTAAGGAATAAATAATTTACGGAAGGTACATATAAATGAGAAGAATTATTCAAGAACATATAAATAATTATAGATTACAATAAAATAATCTCATTTAAAATTATCTCAAACAAATGTTTCAGTATTTAAATACTTAAAAAGTTAATGTAGATTTCGTATTCTATTATGTGGTGAATAACATGGATATTCGTCGATAAGTTCTTAAAAACAAAAACTGCTGAGAAGCATGGGAGTGGAAGCTTTAATTTATTGGCTTGTAGAAAGTAACTGAAAACTTAAAATTAAAAAAAAGAGAGAAGAACTTCACTGAGAAATTCTTTGTTAAAATTTAATTCATTCTCAGAATTGCTCAATGAGGCTAAAGGCAAATAATTGCAATATGATGAATCATCCATAGACTTATCTTATTAAATATTGAAATTTCATAAAAATTAAGAAATGAATTGTTCTAAGAGCCTTGTACACCAAAAAACAAATGAAACTCTAATTCAAAAAGCTTTAGCTGAAAAGTAGTTTCTATTCATTATCGATATGGTTAAAAATTTAATTTGCATTATGTAGTCAAAAAAATTTAATAACTAATTTCATAAAACAAAAATGTTTGATTAAATATCGAGATGATATAATTCTAACCGTTTTCAGACGCTAAATTATGAAGCTGTTGAATGTTAAAAGTATATATCAGAAACAAAATGTAAAAATATTTTTCCATGCCCCAGTTAGTTAAATTGGGTAAAGAATCACTATTTTAATAAATTTAAAAGGGGCATGATCTTACCCCAAGGTACCTGAAGCATTTTTGAGATCAACCGTCGAAAGGTCCGGCAAAGATCGCTTCCAATCGGAATCTATCGAGGCGATGGATCGGTTATCTAAGTTGGTGAAACTAGCTGCTGGGCTCACGCCTTTGCCGTGCGATCCGCGATTTTGAAACAGGGAGTACAAAGATGGTCTTCTGATGCCCATGCCTTCACTCATGGTTTCCCCGTCGTCTTCCTCTTCGGACATGTCCGGCAGAACCATGCCTTGCTGCTCCATCGGGACTCTGAAAAGAAATGGGTGAACTGTGAATGAATTAAAGTGTTGGCTTCTACTTATTTAAACATGAAAGAAGCAACATGAACTATGAATACTCCATTTAATTCAATTTATTTCTTTTTTTTTTCCAAGAAGAATCTATTTGCAACGGAAATGATCAACAAAATTCTAAAAACTACATTTTTCTACTGTTGCCACAAAAAAATATAATGTGATGAACAAAATTAAATATGATAAAAAAAATGCTTTAAATAAAAAGAAAACGATATTTACAAACAAATATTAAATGCTTTAAATAAAAAGAAAACGATATTTACAATC
>BGPR01002904.1:64197-75568 GCA_013235015.1 Araneus ventricosus
AATGCTTTAAATAAAAAGAAAACGATATTTACAATCAAATATTAAATGCTGCGTGAGCTATAATTCAGCCACTACAAAGGCAACAAAATGAAATCGTTCCGATAAATATTAAACTATTAGATTTGGACGATGGAATGGAATTGGATTTATGAGGAAGTACTTGGAAAGTTACTACGTAAGCTGGAAAAGATTTTTCAACTTATACGAATTGTTTCCATCGAACTGTGAAATTGTAGATAAAGTCCGACCTCGAAAATCCGGAAGCCTCCGAAAACCGGACAATTTTTTTCAACTCGTGACGAGAAAAAATTTAGCTAAATAAATTTTAAGCTACAACGCTTGAGGCAAGATACGGAAATTCCAGTCATTCTATTCATTTTAAACTGCTATTTTTTTTGTCTTTGTATCATCTTTTAATGTCTCTTTATGTTTTTATTGTTTAAAACGTGTTTTTATATGGATTGTTGGAATTGACGTCAATGTGTAGAACAGCATACGTATCGATTGTGTGACATCAGAACTTTGACATCTCTATTGGTTTAAGTAAGATATCTAAAATCCGGAAATTTCCGAAATCCGGACCTTCCAAACCCCCGAGCAGTCCGGATTTTCGAGGTTGTACTGTACCATGACAAAAACTATATATGTATAAAAAGTGACATTTTTCTTTTAAAAAGGTTGAAATTTCACTGAAAATCTTAAATGGTTGCTCTTTTTTTGCCAACAAAGTAGATCCATTATAAATCCTTGCCCAAGCTATTGTTTATACGATTTAAAAATATAAAGGCCGAAGGTTACCAGGGCCAGATTAAACCCTGAAGGCAAAACAAGCTCCAGGACATCCTTTCACCTCCCCAGCTTCAAAAACCATTTTTCATTGATTTTTATTTAATCTCTATACACAAACAGCTTTTAAGTAACAAATATTAGGACAAACTAAAATAAAAAAATATTTAATTGCGGATCACCTTCAGCAGAGTTACTTTCAGTATCTAGCAAATAAAAAAATTTAATTGTCGAAATAATTTTTTAAAAATGACGAAACTTTTTTCTACACATTGTAAATATTCTAAAGCAAAATCTGCGAGGACTGTTGAGTCAGCCAGCCAACTGCAAAATGAATTTGTCTAGTTAACTGGACCATACTCATCTGCAAGCGAATTTGAAAAGATGAAAAAATTCCTGAAAATAATGTTCTGAAATTTAAGCAGTACTCGATTTTAATCCATATATATAAAAGAGGAACGTGTACAACGTGTGTGTGTTCGTTTTTTGGTTCTTTGTGCACGTCCATACCGTTGGACTTACTGCGACCAAATTTGGCACAGTGATGGATTAGCACAAGAGGGAGCTAACGCCGTAAAAATTATTTTAAAATTCGAATTAGATTTTTATTTATTTACTTAAATTAGAAAATGAAGCTATTTTTAGACGTTTTTCCAAATAACTTCTGAAATACTTACGGTACGAAAATTATTTTTACATCACCTTAAAGAGCAAAACATTATCTTTTTAATGATACCAATTTAATTTTTGTGCAATTTTTTCTCTAACTGTAATTAACGTTTCAAAATTAATTTTAAACTCAAATTGCAACAATGCTTTTATTGTTGTAAAATAAAATTCAAACTAATTTATTGTTTCATCAAATCCTTTATTCACGTGTTTTTGCCACTGTTAAATCTAAGAAAATATTGCTTTTTTTGGTCAATGTAGACTTCTTACTTTCACTGTCATTTCTTAGCATGCACTTACTTAACTTCCGTTTTTATTTCGTAGCTTTTAATATGGACTCAAATATCCAATGACGTTAGTTTCGTTACTACGCGATGTTTCGTTTCAATTTCACAACTTTTTGAATATTAACGTTGATATGCAACGTTGTTTAAAAAGAGTTGAAAAATGCTATTTATAATTGAGTTTCAGTTTGACTTTACTTACAGTATTAATAGAGAGTATTTATATTTAGTTTTTATTTTAGAAGAGCATTTATATTTAGTTTATAGAGTATCAAGAACATCCATAGAGTGGGTGTGCAAGTAATAATTTACAGATAATTTCAAACACCCGGATATGTTTTGAAAAATTGAATTAAAATCATGCCTTCAAAGAAACCGGTTTCCTTTGGTGAAGAAAGAATTCAAAGAAGATTTACGTTTGTTGAGGAAAGTTGTTGACAATATTTTTAGGGGGAAAGAAACAGGAGGCCAGTATATGAAAAAATATGGATCCCGAGCAACGCCGGGTTTTCAGCTAGTTTAAATATATTCTAGTACACGACTCTTGTAAATTAAATGAAAGCACTAAATTAAATTACATTGAAAATAATGCAAAAAAAGATTATGAGGCGTCAGGGCCCCTCAAAATTGCAGGGCCCCTAAACAGTTGCCTATTTGATAATTCGGCCCTGACGGTTACTTATCATGAGATAGGGACAGAAAAACAGTTTACTATAATTATATATTAATATATATATTAATACGATCCCTTTTTTTATAAATATTGTTTTTCAATTAATGTATAGTTTCAAATAAAAATTTGACTTATCTTCTACGATTTGCTTTTCAATTATGTGTAGCTTTCAAGTATAAATTTTACAGCAGTTTTTATTAAAACATTCTTTACAAATTTAATTTAACTTTTTAACCATTCAGAGATTAACGTGAGGCTGAAATATGCATTTTTTTCCCACAATTTCTCGTTCGTCTTTCTTCTAGTGAAACGGTTCGACCAAACGTTATATAATAACGTTCCAGATGTGAAATGTAAGTAAACTAGTAGTTCTGTGAACAGCAGACCTCGTGACTCTCCCCTCCCAAAAAAAAAACGTTTTTTGTCGCAGTCTTTAAAGTTTCAGCCAATATTATCTCTTTTTTTTCGAATGCGAATTATTTACACAAGTCTCTGCTTTACAAACAAATATAATTTGCTATTATCGGTGTTTTCGGAGGCATTATGAACGGAGTTCGTTTGGTTAGAATTGGCGAAAAAGCTGAAGATTACATGAAATGGCCACTATCCTGAAACGGAATAAAAATCTTTATACATACGTCGTTTTTAATGACTTCAAGGAACATTCATGCCAAATTTGAAGTAAATCGAACAACGCGTTTGGTCTTGACTGCGTAACAAACAAATTTACAGACTAGCATAAGAAATGCTGAAAAGTCAAGTTAGAACAGGACTCGGCTTCGCTAGGTCAATTAACCTTGTTCCAACAATTTTCTGTCACAAATATTGAAATTATCTACTGAAATTGCTTCATTCAACATAGAGTTTCTAACACACAAATATGATTTCAAATTTATCTTAGCTTTTGTTCGTCCTCTGATTTAAAATTCCTGACTTAAAAATGCATTTCAAACATCATTTCTATTAATTCTAAGCATCGTTTTTCAGATCAATAAAAGTCAAGGAGGTCTTCTGTGCTTCCTGCAGGTGTTTTGCCTTATTATATTTATTCTGTGAACTGCTCGACAATTTTTGATTAAATAGAAACAACTAATAGCATATAAAAATCAATCATGGCTCCTTTAAATTGTGAAAGGAAGTTCCAAATTTGAACTGTAACTTTTGTGATTTCTGTCGTTAAAAACAACAACATTTGTGCAATACTATCATCTTAGTTGTTGTCTTACTTTTGCTGGTCTAACGTAAAAGCCGTTCGTTTGTGATTATTATATCAATTGCAACTAAAATGTTAAACTAAAACTGGGAAACTAAAGTTTAGAGCGCCAAGATACAGTAGACTCTCGATTAACCGGGATAGGATTATCCGGGATGACCCCCCCCCAAAAAAAAAGGAAGCGCAGATTGCGGCTATTGGAATGTGCGGGAAGACCGCATTCTTCTCAGCCCTTCCTATTGTATTGGACTCGTCCAGCCGATCTTGAGTCCAGCCAGACTCCAGTTAGACTGTTCTGAAAATGTAGATGAAGAAGAAGTGGAACAATGGATTAACGAAGATTCGACATTGGAATGTTGCGAAGTTTTAAGTGACGATGATATTGTGTCCCGTGTAACTTGTGGTTCAGAAGAAACAGGGAATTTCGAAGAATGTCCTGAAAGTGATGAGGATAATCTTGTAACTAATCAAAAATTAAGTCACGGTGGAGCATTAGTACACACTGAGGCGTTACTTAATTACTTGGAGCAAGAAGATGAAAGCACACCTGCAGAAAAAATGATATTGAGAAATCTGCGTAGTATAATTCGTCGAAAAGTAAATGAAAAACAGACTTCTATCATTTCATTCTTCACAAAACAGTGAGGTAAACTACATCTGTTTTTCTTTTTAATTGTACGAATTGTAAATGTAAATAACTCTAAAATTTCTTGTTAATTCTTCTTCTTTTGTATTAATTAAACTGTTAATGTCTTATTGTATAATAATTTTATCATTTTTTCAAAATTTGCATCAAAATTTGCATAAATTGCATTATCCGGGATATTCGCTTATCCGGGACGAAGCATTTCCCGACCATCTCGGTTAATCGAGAGTCTACTGTATTTAACATTTCCTAAGGAATAATCTTCAGAAATACACTTTAGAATTACTTAAAATCCACATTTTGTGTTACAGACTTCTATTTTGTAAATAAACATCCTCGTTTTACATTTTTAATAAACAATCTTCAACGAACCATTAAGAACTCGAGCTCTTAGATTTTTCAATAGTGTACAATTTTTCATTCCATGCTGATTCTCATCATGAGAGAGAAAACAAACTTACATTCTTTTATTACTTATTATCAATTTTCAATATGATTTTTATTGGTAACTAGAAAATCACCGGTCATGGTATGACGGGTGCAAATTGCCTCTTCATTCGAGAGATTTCCCGTCAAATTTGATGTGTTTAAATAGATATATATGGGAGAGAAATGTTTAACATTGATTGAAAACAAATAAAATAAATATATGTTTTATGACAGGAAATATTTTTTTTATTTACATATGTATTATTTACACTTCTTGCAAAGCACTTCTTTGCTTGTCAAACGTTGCCAAAAAATATCATCAAATTATATCATCACGATTGCAATAAATAATCAGATGCATCGTGGCGTCCAAACTATTGCACGCCCATGATATACCACTGACGTAATTTACTACTTTCTATTAAAAAACAGAAATTGATTTGAAATATATGATTAATATAATTTAAAATTTCTCGGGAACTATTGATCATAGCGAGATAAATTTTATATCAATCGATAGAAAATTTTATTTCACTATTTTAGAGCTATTAAATTTGAAAATAGAACGGTAATTACTTTTTTAAATCTACAATTACTGAAATTTAGGTGCTCTAACAATGAAATAATGCTGTTTAACGTCTCGCAGTGCTATGGCGCGAATTTTATTGTTAGTGACGTCAGAGCGTTACTGGATCAGTGAGAGACAGATCTGGGCGTAATAACAGATTTTTTTTATTGTTAAGGTATGTGACTACCCTAAATTCCTGGTTTTACAGAAAATTTTCGAAATTTGTTTTATTTGTTTATTTTGTAGTCCATACATTTAGGTATCTAAAAATGCTTTATTTTTGTTTCTGCTATAATTACAAATAAAGTTATAACATAAATAATAACCGGAAGTGACAATTCTGATACCGGAAGTGGCAATTAAAAGAGCCTTAAAAATACAAACAATTAGTTTGAACAACTATATTTAAATTCTCAGGCAATATATTGTCTAAAAACATAGATTTAAGCTTCCATTTCTTATTTTTATTGTTTTATTGGTTTTTGGCGACGCTTTTTTAAAAAAATACAACACAACAGTAATTACAACAATAAAAATTACTTTTTGGCGCTCAAATTGCTGTTTTATAATTTAATTCCATTTATTTTGAACTGTTACCTGTTCTCATGTGTTTTGAAATGTAAATTTATCCATAGATGCTTAAAAATTACATGAAAATTGACAAAAAGCTAATTCAGATATCGAGACGCCACCAACTATCTACTATACAAAATTATTCAGAAAAAATCTGAAAAGCTGAAAGAACACAAAAGTCGTTTAAAATCAAGTAAAAGAGGGTTTGACTTGTAAATATGGCGAGTTTTAAGATTCTAAGATGTGTACAAAATTTTTTGTACTCTATGAAAATCTTTAAAAGCGTTTTCTGAGAAATTGGAATTTTCGATATTTTTCTACGCGGCAAACATAATTTTGGAAAATGTTTTTAAGATATTAAAATGAAATTTGGCCAAAATGTTTTATTTGTTTCTAGCTATGTTATGAACTAGAATCTAAGCTCTCTGCCTATATTTATTTATTTTATTGACTTTTTAGTGAGAAAAATCGATGATTTTTTTTTAAAAAATTCGAGTTTGTTCGCAAAGTTTGGAATATCTCCAACACCTTTCGAGGTATTAAAAATATCCTAGTTCATAACACAGATAAGCATGTTAGCTATATACTGTGCAAATATTGATGAAATATATTTAATACAACTTCTTATAGGAGGTTTGGCGTAAGTGCAAATTTTCACTAAAATTTTGCTAAAAATTGCCTATAATTTGAAAGTGAATGAAATTTCCAATGAAATTCCATTGGAATTCTAAGTTTTATAACTCATTTTAATTAAAAACATGAATGTTTCATTAAAAATTTGAAAAAAAGTGCTCCGAAGGTAGTCACATTTAAGATGACAAAAGTTTCAGAAAAAGCGATATTACAGCAAATGTACTCACTGCATGTAAGCAACTGATCCTCGATATGTTTTCTTCTTGTAGCTTTTCGAGGCTTCTGTGTATGGAATTTTAACATCTAGTTCGTCGTAGTAGGTATCTTTCACCAATGGTGGGGGAGTGCCGTTGAGAGTGTCAACTCCAAGATAGGAAACCTAAAAATAATATACCAGTTAAATAAACAAGAAGTAAAATAAATAATGAACCTTGATAAAAAGGAACTATCAATTTCACTTCATCGTCTTAGTATACAATTTACGAAAATGGTTCTGAACTAAATATTTGAAGAAATGTCTAAATGGGCATTGGAAATTAATTGGATAATGGAATTACAAACTCGAGAATTGCTTGACGAAAAATGCGGCCTCTAAACAAAATCTCAGATGTTTGTGCGGTCACTAAGAATCTACGCAATTTTGCTATTTAACACGGCGTCGCACACTTTTAGTTTTAAAGTCGTGCCCATAAGCGCACTTTTTTTAAAACCTACATTAATGAAAACATGTAGAATGGCTACAGCCGTCGTTTGCGGCGGCGTGTTAAGAAGCATAATATGGAAATGAAACTAAAAATTTATTTTCAGCATTCTGAAATTTAGCTGTGAGATATCGTTTAACTTTAATTTAAATTTTATCATTTATCACTTCCATTACTTCTGACTTAATTTTTTTATATGATTTGCATTCATTTCTTAAGTGAACTGAATTAACTCTTGGGGGGGGGGGGGAAGCGAGAAATGACGATGTGAATTTTTTTTATTTGTGAAATATTTATAAACTGCTGGTTTAGATTCACCGGGCCACGGCCCGACCCCTCCCGAAGGAGGTACGCACTATCACTGGTGGAGGGACTCGGAGCCCCACCGTTATTGTACCCCCATCGGAAGCGAGTCCCTGCTTACTTATCCGTGAACTCGCGGTACCCCCCAGGGGATGGGCAGGTGGGATAAAACCGGGTACACGTGTTAACTCTATGGGAAATTAAGACAACTCGATTTTCAGTGGAAAAGTAGCAGACATTTTTATTTCGTATGACAATTTAAGAATATCAGTTACAAAATTCACATGTAAAGCAGTTGTCTTCATCCACCGCGCGACTGCAACTTTCGTGGGCCCAGCTAAGACAGTTTCTATATTGGATTAACCTTTCTCATTTATTTAAATTAGAAAATACATCATTAAAATATAAACAATCCACGTCTGATGTGTTTTTATCGTCTTTATCGGAGGAATCATCATTACTGACTATCCCGATCTTATACCACTTGGAGTACCCGGTTTCACCCCGAGTGCAGAGGTTATAAAAGACGAAATAGAACCGCGCAAATATTGGACGAAATCCTTATTGTTTGATAGGGTATAAATCCTTAGTAAACGTATAATAAGTTGTACTAAGTATAGTTTTTATAACTATAATGATTATTAAATAAGGATGGTTTAAAATCAAACGAACACAAGAGAGTTGACGTCTTAAAGCAAATAAACCTTCACAGACGCAGTGAATTTAACAGCAACATCGCGCCACTATGACTGTTCCTTTTTCTTGACTGGTAGAGTGTAATTCAGTATCTGTCCGCTAGAAAGGAGAACTAACAGCGCCAAAATCAAGGGTACCCGGTTTTACCCCACTCTCCCCTATGTCTTAAAAATATAGAAGTAGAAATTGATTTCTTAGGGATTTTAATTTATATTTTTCTGATTTATGAATGAGATAAATTAAATTTCAGCACAAAGAGACATTTTTAAGATCTTAGTTATGCTTTGAAAAAGTTTCTACAACTAACAGCTGAAATTAATTCAGTTTCATTAATCTATCAAAATTTATGAGCAAACGATATTTAACCCAGAGGATTCGTATACCTTCATGTGTCTGTCAATTATCCAGTTTAATTCAAAATCTTCGTCGTCATCACCGAATGGATTAATCAGCTGTTCTGCAACCTGTAAGGGGAAAAAATTGTACTTTAATACTTTTATGGAGCAGAAGATAAGACTAAGCAAATAAAATTTTAAAAAATGACTAAACTGAAATTCCAGTAATTACATTCCTGCTCAAACAATAAGCAACAAACACGAAAAGACGCGGTACACATGCAAAACGGTGAATTAAAACACACAATTTACATATGAGGTAGAGGTTGCATCGCCAAATGCAATAGGCAACCAAAATTAGCATAAAACACAATCCCGCAGTCACACCGCAACCCACTTAAAAAGGGGCTTCCGGACCTATGCTACAGTTCTCAAGCAGTGATAGTTCCGCGGAATCCGAGATAGCCAAAGCGGAAAGCATGAGTAGAAGAAACCCTTTGCACGATGAGATGCGTTGGAGGGCTGTCGGTATGTTGCAAGACAATCTGCTGTCGCCAAAGAGCTGAATGTGCACCGCAGTGTCATCCATAGGCTATGGAACCATTACCAAAGGGATCAAAACCCCAGTAGAAGACGTGGGTCTGGACCCCGGAGAATCACCATAACGGCAGACGATCGATACCTGTTGCAATGTGCCAGACGCCGGAGGACATTAACAGCGCGACAGCTGGCGTCGCAGCTCTCGGTTGCTGCAGGAAGGCCCATACCCCGGCAAACTGAGTCGCGCCGACTGCATGAAGGAGGACTTCTCGCACGACGACCTGTTGTTTGCGTGCCTTTGTCCCCAGCGCGCGTCAGAGCGCGGTTGCATTGGGCCCGTGAACATCGCAGTTGGACACCACAGCAGTGGGGCCACGTGCTCTTTACGGATGAGTCTCGATTTGACATCCAGAACGATTCCCGAAGGGCAATGCTATGACGAGAGCCAGGGACACGCTATCGGGCGCCAAACATCGTCCAAAGAGACCGTTACAGAGGTGGCGGGTTACTTGTCTGGGCAGGGATAGCAACGAACGGCCGAACCGACCTCTACGTGTTCGCTGGGGGTTCCGTCACAGCTGTCCGATATAGCGACGAAATCCTACACCCTCTTGCGAGGCCTTTTATCGCTGCAATGAGTACCGACGCGATATGTATGGACGCTAACGCCCGCCCGCATAGAGCACGATTGGTGCGGAGTTATCTGGAGAGTGAAACCATTCCACAGATGGCATGGCCTGCTAGATCACCGGACCTGAATCGCATAGAGCATGTGTGGGACATGTTGGGAAGACGGATTGCAATTCGCAGTGTGCCGCCAGGCACCCTCCACGAGCTCCAACAAGCCTTACTACAGGAATGGGCATTACTACCACAACAAGCGATCAACGACACTATTGCCAGCATGCCTCGCCGTTGTCAAGCATGCATTTCAGCTAGAGGGTATCATTCCCGTTATTGGCGTATGGTTCCCATCGCACATTCTGCCTGCCAATTTGGGCCGTCGCGCCGCAAAGGCCGTAATACATGTGTTTTTGTTTGTCTTTGTTTTATTGTTTGATATGTGGTCTAGTAATGCCACACCTACCTCGTGTACAACCTTCACGCATATCCATTAAACTGTTTTTGTTTTATTCCGAGTTTTGCCTTAGTTGCTTATTTTTTGAGCAGGAGTGTATTTATGCATTTAAATTGATAATATAAAAATAATACTTGGTTTGCTGAAATACATAGCTCAAAATTATTACGGGAGCACGCAAAAAATGGGGGGAAATCCATGCGAGACAAATAAAACTGTTTCACTTTAATTTCCATGCATGTGTTGAGACTTATGAGAATTATGTTATACTCTTTAAGGTGTGCAGCCTCGATATCCTGGGTGGTTAACGGGGGCGTTGGGTTTAGCTGCAGTGCCACATCCGAATTTGCCCCAGAAATGCTCGATTGTATTTAAGTCTGAAGAGAATGATGCATACGCTGCATTGTTTCCATGTCAAGCATGTTCTAGATTATCTCGAGTGCCCCTTTCTATACCGATAGCTGTCACATTCCAGACTGAATCAGGAATCGTCGATGAGAAGCATTCTACTCCACTCACGCTGTCTCCCTCTTCGCTGCGTAGCAATCCAACCTCAGACTGCATGGTGCGTTGATAAAAGGTCAAAAGAGTACAAAGCATTTGCCTACCTGCATAGAAGCGGAATTGTTGAGAGATGTAATAAAAGTAGTTATTTGGGCCGACCAGTGTGGGATCCACTAGTCATAACAGCGGCTTACAGTGGCGGGTCACAGATCGCAGTCCGAACCTCGACTAGTGTCCAACCGCCAGGAGGAAAATCCTGGACAGGGTTGCCGCAAGTAGAAGAGTCGAAGAAAGAAGGTAAACGGGTATAAAATCAGCCGCAACATTTGGCGAAATAAGCATATTTCGTAAGGGGCCGTCCATAAATGATGTTACGCTTGGAGGGGGTTCGTGAAATTGTGACAAGGGGGAGGGAGGGGGTAACAAGAAGTGTGACATCACACATTTTGGTTCAAATAAAAACATTTAAAATCAGCAGATTAAATTTTTAAGTTATTTTGAAATCAACAGAATTTGAGGATATTTTTTTAATCGGGGCTAAAACAACTTTCATGTGATTTTAATTTCACTTATATTCCTTTCTTTTCGAAAAAGGCATTCAGGGTAGGTTCTGAGAATATGGTCGCAGTAGAAATTCTTCACCATTAGAAGAAAACCTCCCCCTGTCACACCCTTGAAATGTCCAACAAAAGATACGTCGCCCCACCTGGGTGAGTGGTAGAACTGGCAGTGGCACAAAC
>BGPR01002904.1:81620-93913 GCA_013235015.1 Araneus ventricosus
AGATTGGATATCCAAACTATCCCAATATCCAGCACTCCATTTGAAAAGTCGGGCCATAAAAGTGGCGCGCATAGGTATGTGTGGGGAGAGATTGGATATTCAAACTATCCCAATATCCAACACTCCATTTGAAAAGTCGGGCCGTAAAAAGTGGCGGGAGTATGTACGTGTGTGGGTGATCTGGGGTGCGTTGTTCATCGAGGAAATCGGAGAAGACGGGGGTCGGAATGAGTGGTTGTGAATGAATTTGCGTGATGTGGAGCGGTCGTGAATGATCTGCCTAAATGGATGAGCTAAAAAAATAGAATGGCTTGGAATGCCACCACGCCATTTTCACGGCGTGGAGTGGTCTGAATGACAGGCTTAAGGAACAATTCCTATTCCAAAATTCTGAAATGTGAAATATTTCAATCTAAAAATAATGAAATATTTCGCTGTTTTCTGTGTTCAATGTATCAAAATTATTTTTAATCATTATTTTTTCTGTAATTTTAAATGTATCTCCCTTTTTGAACTTGTAATTCTGTCCAGTTTCTGAAACTAAACTATCTTATGCTAAATTGTCTATTACAATTACAGTTTTGCTGATTTAGAATTAGAATGTAAGCAAAAAGAAATGTATTTTGATGTCAAAGTTTATCTCATAAAAATCATTAGTTTAATTGCTTGATCTTAAAGCATTGAAATTTCTTAAGAACTAAAAGAATATTAGTTCTTCAAATATTTAAGTGAATTGAGAAAATATGAAATATCTTTAACGACATGATATCACGAAATTTAATAATAATCTGTTTTTACTCTTTCATCTATTTATAGTAATGAAAGACTCTTTTCAGTCCAAATTTAAATCTTATGCTATTAAATACGAGGCGTGTCCGGAAAGTAAGTACCGTTTTGGAAAAACTCGCATAAAAAAAGTTTTCTTAGAACAAAATTTATTTTTACATGAAAGAGCATTTCGGAAACTATTTTTCTACATAGTTACCACCATTGTTCAGACATCTGTCATAGTGGGAAACCAAATTGTCTATACCCTCTTCAAAGAAAGATGCCGCCAGTGAAGACAGCCACTGCTGAACACAGTTTTTTGCGTCGTCATAGCTTGCGATAATTTAAGCGATTTGTGACGTTCTCATGCAAAACAGTTTTTGAAATCTGTGGAAACTCATCACAAATCATTCTTATTGTGAACCGTCTGTTGTGACGAATTTTCTCATTCACTTTTGCAAACAAACCATCATTGACAACAGAAGGTCGCCCACTCCGTGCTTCGTCATGAACATTGGTGCGTCCATCATTGAATTGTCGAACCCACTTTCTAACCATTCCATCAGTCATTACATTTTCACCAAAAATCTCTACAAGTTGACGATGAATTTCAGCTTGTTTAACATTATTTGCGTTCAAAAACCTTATTACAGAACACACTTCACAGTCGGCGGGATCGGCAATCGTCTTAAACATTTTGAACACTCACTAACACAACACAATCTGGCTGTAATGGCGTCAGTGGACAGACAATCAACCAGAGACACGTGTGCATATGCGCGGAACTCCGACACTAGCGCTGCTGTGGCGGTAGAACGAAACGGAACTTACTTTCCGGACACGCCTCGTATATAGAATTGGGATGAGGAACTTGACTGCGACGTTGGCAATCATGAGCGAGTTTAAAGATTTTGGCATTTAAAAGTTGAGTATGTTGCTTTAAAACAATGTGAATAAATAAATAATGTACAAGATTTCCATTTTGTTCATTAAATATAGATAAATTGCTTTATATATTACTCTAATCTAAATTTTCATTTGTTTCTCAGAACTTAAAAGATATTTTACGAGATATTACTCGTAGCACTGTTTGAAAATATCTTTTTCATTGATATTAGCGTACACATGAAAGTTTGTGTTTGCATAAACAAAAACAAAAAATTAAAACTTGGAAGTTACATTGGGATAAATTGTCTAAGCAATATTATATTTCTTACCTTCAGAAGTCCCATGTAGAACATGAGTTGCAGAATTGTAAAAATTGGTATGTAATAATCGTATCGATGTACTTCAGGTGAAGAAGGCTTATCACTCTCGATGTTCACATTTTGCCGACCAAACATGCATGCTACAAAGAAGGCATATGTGGCCATCGTAACAACCTGAAAAAAATAGAAGATATGATTCGAGAGTTTTCTTTGTTATAGGTGTTAAATATTCATTGCAAGAAATTTAGCAAAAAAATTTTAATTAAACCACAGCATAAACAGCGTTTAAAAATAAGATTTCAAGACTAATGAAAAATAAAGATTTTCTTTTTACTTTAATAATTTATAAAAATGAAATATTTCTAGTTACGAAATATACAGAAAAGAGACTAAATTAAATTTATGCATAAACTACGCATTTTATGAAAGGAAATGCTAAAATCTTTATCAAAAAGAAAACTTTTAAACCATTCTGATTTTTAAGAGAGTATAATTCCTCGTAAAATATTTAATTTTTTTCCGTAGTAAGCAATTTATTTGAAAGAAAAATCATTTTTGATTGAAAAATTATTTTAATTTCATAAGCGTTGATGGCAACACTCAGGTTGAGGTACTTGCACTCGAACTAATATCCAAGTCCAGCAAAAGTAAGAGGATTTTTTGAATTCAATATGTAATTTTTAATATTCGACTAGTTTTCTAGGTTTTTTTTAACAAAAATGAAAGAAGAGGGAATAACAAGGAAAATTATTAAGTTTACAAACCCCATAATATGAAAATAATAGTATGAAAATTGAAAAAAACAGTGAATTAATAAAAAAAAAATAGTGCGAAGTGGTTCACTTTCTTGTGTAAAAACGATATTTTGAAAGAAAAAAAGTATCTACGTTCGGAACTGAATTTCGGTAGCGTTTTTAATTAAAATAAAAAAAGCTCAAATAAACTATTCAATTTTGCTTCAATAAAAAAAGAACAGGAAAACCTGCAAAGATCACCTCATATATTGGCGCAGCGCCACCTAATGACGAAAATTTTAATTTTTTTTAATTCAGTTTTTAAAGAGCGCATCAATTGTACTATATACTAATGAAATTTTGTTTCCTTTGGAGCTCTAGAACAGGCTGCAGGGCTTTCTCAACAGGCGAACTTTAATTATAACAGCCCTTTATATTAATTTGGAATTCCATTTTCTGGATTCAATAGCAAGTAAATATTAAAATTTATTACATTTTTAACGTGTTTGTTGCCATCATATTAATGAAATCAAATGAAGTCCGAGTATTAATTTTTATAATTATTCGAAAATAATTGCGACGCATTTGCCTGACGAAATGAATGCGAAGAAATTAGTCTGCATACTAACGAAAATAGGCAGCAAAAATTATTTTCCAAAAGCATGCATGAAAATAACGAAATAATGATGAAGACGAATATTTACCTGAGTGTAAACAAGAGGAATGCTGATCCAGTCATAACCCCATAGCAGTCCACATTTAGATCTAAATTCATTTAATTCCTTTAAAAAATCAAATACCATTGATATGTAATCATAATCATTGAAATGTAATCATAAAAAGTATTAGGATTTTTAATGTTTGTCTTATTTATGATGGTTGTTAAATTTAAAATCATAATTACAGCAGGGAGATACCTCCATGATCAACTTCAGTCCATTGGAATCCGTTATTCTGCATTCCTGTCTAGCTTCCCGAAGTACGTTGATGAACCACGTGCATGGTATCCAAAACGTGTTGAACTCCGTAGATGGAACACTCTGGAACATCTCCAGCTCCGTTTTCGTCATGAAACCTGCCAGATTTACACAAGAACTGATTTCTTTCTCATTCTCTCTATCAATTTGTCAGTTATGTCACCGTAAAGTGAATAGAACATAAACGCAATTCTAAAATCATCTTTCAATGTCTCATTACTGTAAGAAATATCTTTTTAACCTTCGTTGGCAATCATTTTTAATTCTGCACTTTTCCTGTTCTGCTTTGAAATCTGTCGAGTTTCGTTTTCATTTTTTTTTTGTTGCTAGGGTCGCTACCAACTCAATTTTTTGCAAGGAAAGAATAACGAATTTGATACTGTGGGGGTCGTTTAAGGGTTCAGTGAATAAGCGAAGGTTATTTATTTACGAGTTACGTCACACAATGACATAAAACTTTCAGAATTCATACAAAATTAATCAAGAACATAGTTCTTGTAAGGCATCGCCTGATCTCAACTGACGTAATGTCGTTACCAGTCTTCAGAGGGCGCTGACTATGACGTCAGTCACAGTTAGTTATGGTTAACGTTACAAGAGCAGCTACAATACTATTAAAGAAATGAACTGTTAATAGCGAATTAGTTGAGAGCGAGCTAAAGATGAACATCAGAAGTTTTAATAAACATTGCGAGGTTCACTTCTAAAGAATTAAAAAGTAAAAGATTTGTAAAATAAATTACTTATTGCATTTCTCGACTTGCACTTCATCATGTTATTCAGAAAATTACTAATTTTCAGCTAATGCTAATAAATTTGACATCTCTGCAACAGGAAATGTTATATTTCTAGAAACTAGGAGATGAATAAATATTAAAACGTAAAAAATAAATAATAAATTAATAATTAAGGTTAAAAAATTAACAGCTTATTGTTCTGAAAGAAAACAAGTGCGCAATAAATTACTAATATAATAGCCCAGTTCTGTCTCTCGATAACGCCCTGACGTCACCAACAATAAAACTCGCGTCTGTAGGATAACCATCTGTTTAAGCACTTCACTTGATCGTCGCCACACTCTCTTTACTTTCTCGTATACGAAGTATACAAAGTATTGTAATCGTCATAAAATTCGATCTCGAGATTTTAAAGAATCTCCACGCTCTCCAATCTCAGGCCTCCCTGAGTCCGAAAAACACAATTTTGGAATTATGTCTGTCTGTATGTTTGTGTGTCTGTCTGTGAACACGATAACTCGAAAATTATTAGAGATACGGAGGTGGAATTTGGTATGTGGTCTTTACACATAATTTTTAGGCTTCTATCAAATTTTGGACAAAATCCGTCGACGGAAAGTTTGTATGTCTGTCCGCGTTCATGTGAACACTATAACTCAAAAACTTGAATAGCTAGATCGATAAAATTTGGTACACAGTTTTATCATCAGGAATGTAGGTCCGTATAATAATTTGGGCCAAATCCGTCAAAGGGTTGACTGTCTGTATAATCGCATACTTCTGAACGCCACATAACTCCTAAATACAACTACTTATATAAATGAAATTTGGTATGTGATCTTCTAACCCTAATGGTAGATCTGCGTTCAATTTTTATTTCAATCAGTTAAAAAGAGGCGTTCAAATTGCATATTAGATTTTCTTTATCTAACAAGGCCAAATTGTGTATTGGCGCTACATGTGACCTTCGGAATCGCGCTACTAATACCCTCCTTTCGACTTACGCGCGCGCCAAAAGAAACTTTTGGATAGTCGTGGCATTCTGTGTTAGAGAAGGTTCGCAATTTTTATTCGCGCTGGGGGGGAGGGAGGGGAAATGTCACCTTTTCGGTAAGTATACGAGAAAGTTTAGGGGAGACCACTCCCGCTGGTTTGGTTCGAAACGCACATATTTGCTTTCGTCTGAGTATAGAACACTGTCCCAGAATTGTGGATCCTTCGAAAGATGCTTTTTTGCAAAAGCACTTTGCGATGTTTTATTTTGAGCTGTATGGTCTTTTTCTTTGGATACAGCTGATCAAGCCTGAGTTTTTGATTCTGCGCCCGACATTTAGAACTGATTCATTCAATTTCGAATCTTCCAAGATCTCTTTTGACGATATATCATTCTTTTTCTGTGCCAATCTTGCAATCACATAGTCTTCTCTTGCACTTGTGTTCGGTTCTCTGCCTCGCCCTCTCTCGTTTTCGGTTCATCTTGTCGTCTCGTACATCTCGCACGACTAGCAGACCCGACTTTACCTTTTTACTTTCTTGTATACGAAGTATACAAAGAGAAAGTATTGTAATCGTCAAAAAATTCGAACTCGAAATTTTGACGGATATCCACGTTTTAGACCTCCCTGAGTCCAAAAAACACAATTTGGGAATTATCTCTGTCTGTGTGTCTGTCTGTGAACACGATAACTCGAAAACTATTAGAGCTACGGTTATGAAATTTGGTATGTGGTCTTGAAACATAATTTGTAGGTTTCTATCAAATTTTGGACAAAATCCGTCAATGGGAAGTCTGTCTGTATGTATGTCCGAAGTCATGTGAACACTATAACTCAAAAACGTGAATAACTAGATGGATAAAATTTGGTACACAGTTTTATGGTCAGGTTTTATCGTAGGTCCGTATAAAATTTTGGGCCAAATCCGTCAACGGGTTGACTGTCTGTCGGTCTGTATAATCACATTCTTGTATCTCATAAGCCCTTTGGCTTAGATAAATAAAACTCGATATCGCGGATGTTAACATTAATTATAGATCTGTGCCCAATTTTCATCCAAATCGGTTGAAAAACAGGTGTTCAAATTGCATATTTCGTTCTAAATAAACATTGCGACTGTGTGTTGGCGAACGTTTCGCTTATTTTACTCAAGTTAGTATGGTTGGCGTTTGACCTTGGAGGTCTACGAAGTTAATTGTAGCCAGCCGCACTTCGGAAATTATGGGAACCCCTAAATCGAAAGTTCGTTCTGACATTCTCCAGATGGTAGGTATGGTGAAATCCTGCGTGATATCAGTAGTAAGATTTCGTAGTCAAAAAGTTAAATAAAGTTCTGGTACCAAAATTGAGAACATACGCAATTCTTTTTGCAAAATATTAAGTTTCAGGAATTCATGAATTTGATATGTTTCATTGTAAATCTCCATTCATAATTTTTTTTCTCAAAATAACCAGGCCTTGGGTAAATACCCCAAGAATATTCATGTACCCACTGGGTGTTTACCCACCCCACATTACTGATCGTATACGAGAAAGTTTCGGGAGGCCACCCCCGCTGGTTTCATTAGGTTTTAATAGGATGCCCCATCTTTTCGACCTTCAGTGATGCGGTGGAGGAGTTCAACAGAAATCTCTAAACTCTTGGGCATTATTGTTGGCTTGACTATTTCACAGACCAAAAATAATTACCAAATAACTTAATGTATTAAAATTTTTAATATTTACCAAAATAGAAACAAATCGCATTCTTCATCACTTAAATATAGCTTTGGTAATCAGCCATTCGAATAATTACGAAAAACTAAAATGTAGTGCTTAAAACAATAGTCTTGAAAAATAAAGATATTTTGAGAAACATCTAAAACTTATATGCATTTATGGAGGATGAAATAAAGTATTAGAAAATCAATAACAGAAAAAGGAAATTATCAAGTTTTGAAAACTCTATGAGCAGAAGATGAAGTTTCAACAGTCCGTTCAAATAATT
This sequence comes from Araneus ventricosus, assembly GCA_013235015.1. Taxonomy (NCBI): domain Eukaryota; kingdom Metazoa; phylum Arthropoda; class Arachnida; order Araneae; family Araneidae; genus Araneus; species Araneus ventricosus. The sequence goes on from BGPR01002904.1 coordinate 89,027, forward strand.
ATGAACAGCACTATATTGTTACAAAAATCTTTCTGTGGGTGTATGGTGTAAACAGTCCAACATGCAGGATAACTGAGAATGGAGGTTTATTCACAAATATGCAGGAAAACACGTAGCACAGGCAACAGGAAACAACAGTTCTTGCACAGATCAGCAATGTAAACAGACAGCAATTCGCAGGTAATAACAGTTCAGCACTTTGTTATCTAACAACACAAACAGTCGGCAAATAACTAGTAACGACAATAACAGCGCTTTCAATAGCGTTCAGATAAGCTTCCTAGATCGCACTGCAGACGAAATTCTAAAATCGTTGTCAAGGGATCAACACTACTCCCTTTGATCCAGGCGCGGTCCCTATATACTGTCTCCGATAGGCCGTGACGTCACGGGGAGTTTTCTCGTATATTCAAGCGTATTTCCTTTCCTAAACGAAATATCGAGAAAAGGGTTGCATTTTCTGGAATCATCTATTTGTCACCAAGTTCGTCGCCAAGGTCAGGGATCCCGGAACAGCCGCTGCCCGTCAATCCATGCTTAACCTTGTAAAACTCTCTTCCTGACCATAAGACTGGCATTGCTGGGAAGCTACTTTCCATGTTCGTAACAATATTGTTGCGAAATATCTTACTGTAGGTGTATGGTGTAAACAGTCCAACACGCAGGATAATGGAGAATGAAGATTTATTTACAAATATGCAGGAAAACACGTAGCACAGGTACAGGAAACAATAGTTCTTGCACAGATTACCAATGTAAACAGACAACAATTCGCAGGTAATAACAGTTCAGCACTTTGTTATCTAACAACACAAACAGTCAGCAAATAACTAATAACTAGTAGACCATAACTGCACCTTCAATAGCGCTCAGCTCACCAGCTTGCACTGTGGGTAGAACTCCAAAGGCATTCGCGCTCCAAGGCGATAAAGACGCTCCTCTGATCTAAGTGCCGTCCTTAAATATTCTCTCCGACAGGCCGTGACGTCACATAGTGCTTTCTCGTGTATTCCCTTTCCTAGTAGAAATATCGAGAAAAGGGTTGCATTTTCGGGAATCATCTATTTGTCGCCAAGGTCAGGGTGCCATAACTGTCGCTGAGGTCACTCCATGCTTAATCTTGTAAAACTCTCTTCCCAACCATAAGACTCGCATTGCTGGGAAGCTACTTTCCATGCTCGTAACAATATGTACAATACAAGGTGTGCCCAAATGAAATAGAGACCTTTACAGTAACGTCGGTGTGTCTAATCGCTGTGGGTTAATGTGTTTACCAACGAGCAAGGAGTGGCGGCATCCGGTTCCCCACGTCAAAAAAAAAGTCACTCTGAAGAGAAGTCCGGGAAAGTGATGCTCAACTTCTTTTTCGATGAAGAAGGTCCTCGACTGGCTGGAATAGGGGGAACAACACACAACGGTACTACAACGCATTACCTCCAAAAAGAAACTCAAACACAAGCCATGAAAAAGATAATGATGATCTAGAACAACGCTCGGCCACAAGACCTTCTAATAAAATTTCGATGGGAAGTTCTCACTAGGGATGGGAAAAACCTACAGGTTTAAACCGAAAACCGTTTTTTATTTTGTTTTGGTTTACCGGCTTTATTTTTTCGGTTATTTTTTGCCCCGGTTTAAACCGGTTATTTTTTTAAATCCAAAAACCGGGGAGAAAACCCGGCAAAATCAGCTATCAAAAGATAGGTTCGAGTTATGAAGTTTTGAATTTCATCATCTTAGGCCAATAAACGGCCACCGCTTCCTCGAGGCGGACATTGAGATGGTCTAAAATAGTCATAGTCAAGCTTTCATAACTCGATTACTTTTGGTCCCAGAAGAGTGGAAAATTTTGTTTAAAATTTCAGTGTGCCAAAAATATTTTAATAAATATGATTAATAAGAGCGAGAAACTGTATAAAAATTTAGACGTAGTTTTTTTTATTATTATACATATCGACGCAAACAACACAAAATACGATTATTTACGTCTGTACTCTCTAATTTCTTTTTTTATTTGTCTACAATACTTGATACAATTCTTAAAATTTTGTCTACAATGCTTACTTATTGTATTGATTACTCATTTATCATTATTACTTATTGAATTAATTACTTATTTATAATCATTACTTATTACATTAGTTAATTATTGTATTAATACTTACTTATTGTATATTATTATTAATAATAAAAGTTTTTTTTTGCAATAACCGCCATCACTTCTCCTCACACATCTTTCGTGCAGTCCTGATATCTGTTCATGTGACTTCCATATCCTCGTCCTTTAAAAAAATCACAGATAGGTCAACGGTTCACCCGTGACGAGGAAGTGCAGGACACCGTGGAAAACTGGATCCGTTTGCAATCCAGTAGTTTCTACGCTAAAGACATCCGCTCCCGTCCAAAGTGTCGGGAAGGGATGCTCACGATCAATGTTAATGGCATTTATGTGTACGTATCACGTTTTATGTAAACTGTAATTAAAATAACCTATAGACGTAATCAGAGTCTTATTTTCATTTAGGCATATCTCATATATAGTTTTAATATACTATATGAATAAAGAAAAAACCATCTTAACTATTAAAACACTGTTTTGATACTCTTAAGATCTTTTTGTTGTTGTTGTTCTTTGTGTTTATCAAAGAAGCAATTCTTTCCCAAAGCAAAATGGAATTTAATGTTTTATAAAATTAATTTCTTTGATTTTTAAAGATTTTATTACTTTCAAATGTGAATTCCTTTGCAGTAAAAACTATAAATAAAAACATTAAAGAAATTATTCTTACCGGCTTCAATGAGGTGCTCCTTCGTCGGGAATCGCCTCTTCACGGCCATGCTGATCGATCTCAACACAAGAACCAAAGATAGATTCAAATACCGCATCAGGGTTCTCCGCACCACCCGACTGGATTCATCCAATCCAGGAATGTACATTGCAACTATATTCATCAGTCTGAAATTCATGAAACTATTAATTGCCTAGTAAAACGACAATAGCAATTCAAACGTTGTCTACGCTTTTTTATGAAGTATTTCAATAACCTCTCTAAAGGCTAGAAATGAGATCTAATAATACAGGGTTAGCCTAAATGATTCATCTGGTTTCGAAGGACTGTTTATTTACAAGTATACGACATGCAAAGACGGGTGATACATGAAAAGATACATACACTCACCAAGTTTCTGGTACATACTACAAATGTTCAATGGCGGGTCTTTGGTTTACCGGCACACATACCAACAGTAATCCAGTTCCGTCCAGACGTTCAATAGCATGTTTCCGTCACAGGAGTAGTGATGCGTTCCTGCAGTGCTTGCAGTGTTGTTGGCATTGGGGGTACATAAACTTTGTCCTTCTCATAACCCCACAGGAAGAAATCACATGGCGTCAGATCTGGCTACCTGAGGGGCCATGGCAACAGAGGAGCATCATCCAGACCAGCACGCCTTACCCAGCGATGTGTGCATTGCCGCCATCTTGTACAGTGCCGCTACAGGCCTGCCATCTAGCGAGCACGCGAGCCACAAGGCGGGCTTTTAAACTTGGGGAGCGCATGTATCTTGTCACGTATCACCCGTCTTTGTAGGTCGTATACCTCTCAACTTGTACAGTGCCGCTACAGGCCTGCCATCTAGCAAAGCCATACTTGTAGCGCGGTGCTCGCTAGATAGCAGGCCTTAGCGGCACTGGCCTGGGGTTGGTATACGACCACAAAAGACAGGTGATACTGACAAGACCTATGCACTCCCCAAGTTTAAAAGCCCTTTTGGCTCGCGTGTCTTACTAGATGGCGCGCCTGTAGCGGACACTGTACGGTTGAGAGGTATACGACCTACAAGACAGAGTTGATACGTGACAAAGATACATGCACTTCCAAGTTTAAAAAGCCCCTTTGTTGCATGAGTGCTCGCTAGATGGCAGCCTGTAGCGGCACTGTACAGTTGAGAGGTATACGACCTACAAGAGACGGCGTATCGTGACAAATCCCATGCCCCCAAGGTTTAAAAGCCCGTCCTTGTGGTCGTGCACTCGCTAGATGGCGGGACTGTGGGACACTGCAAGTTGAGGTATGCGACTCTACACAAGACGGGTCGTACAAGATGGCATTCCCCAGTTTAAAAGCCCCTTGTGGCCTCATGTGCTCGTTAGATGGCAGGCCTGTAGCAGCACTGTACAGGAGAGTATACGACCTAAAGACGTGCAGTACGACAAGACATGCGCTCCCCAAGTAAGCCGCTCTGTGGCTCGGGTGCTCGCTAGATGGCAGGCCTGGGCGGCATCGTAGATGGCGCACATGCATACATCGCTGGGTAAGGCGTGCTGGTCTGGAGATGCTCCTCGTTGCCATGGCCCCTCAGGTAGCCAGATCTGACGCCATGTGATTTCTTCCTGTGGGGTTGTAGGAAGGACAAAGTTTATATGCCCCCCAATGTCCAACAACACTGAAGCACTGCAGGAGACGCATCACTACTCCTGTGACGGAAACATGCTTATTGAACGTCTGGACGGAACTATGGTTTGTGCTAGACATGTGTGCCAACAAAGACCCGCCATTGACTATTTGTAGTATGTACCAGAAACTTGGTGAGTGTATGTAATTCTTTCATGTGTCACCGTCTTGCATGTCGTATACTTGTAAATAAACAGTCCTTCGAAACCAGAGAACTACATTTTAGGCTAACCCTGTATTATTAACTCACTTTCTAGCCTTATATGCAGGTTATTGAAATACTATCATAAAAAAGCAGACAACGTTTGAATTGCTATATGTGTTTATCTGGCAATTAAGTTTCATGAATTTCAGACTGATGAATATAGTTGCAATGTACATTCCTTGGATTGAGTGAATCAGATCGGGTGGTGTAGGAGAAACCTGATGCGAT
>BGPR01002904.1:105319-119316 GCA_013235015.1 Araneus ventricosus
TCATGCTTCGTTCAGTTACGTATTGCTCAAAAAATGATCGTCAAAACCCCTCTTATAATTACGTAAACTCTGCAACCCCCCCACACACACACACGTTCTTTTTTTACAAAACGTATAACAGTAATAATCTAATTTAAAAAATTTTAGGACTTAATTCAAATAAAAACTCCTCGACTTAAAATGGGAAAAAATGTAAGTTTAATTTTCTTACAATTTCAAGTTTAATACAAAAAATCAAGTTTGATTTTCTTTTGCCATACTTTTTTTTTCAAATTTTTTTTTAAAATTAAATTATTTGTGCAAGTTGAATATTTTCGAAATAAAGTGATTTTAATGTCTTACGTAAGCATCACTCATCACTCCCCTCCCCCTTGTCAGCAAAATAAGCAAATCGCAAACCCTCCCCTTGGGTGCTTACGTAATATTTGAACATGAACGGCCCCTATCATCTCAAGTTAGCAAAAGAACAAAATATTTTTTCTATTACTTTTGCTTTTAAAACAAAGAGGCTTTTCATTAATTTCAATGAAAGGATAAAATTACAAGAAAGAAATGACGGGAGGCTGTCTTTTTCAAACAGCTGCTGATGTTAAAGAGGTAGGACTACTTTACACGCGTGACTCTTTTGTTTCTCGTAAGTTTTTAAGTTTAAGTAAGTTTTTTTTCTAACTTCTGTTGTTACCCTTTATCTCTCAAATAAGACATTAGTTATGTTTTTAACGTATGTAGTTACCGAGATATAGAGGATCGCGTCACCAATTCATACGCACTTTTGCCAAACTTTGCGACTCAGTAGTCGCTGAACTACAATTCCGATTTTCAAATTTTTTTTATAACTTCTGTTGTTACTCTTTATCTCTAAAATAATGCATTAGTTATTTTTTTAACATACGTAGTTACCGAGATATAGAGGATCTCCCATACCAGGTTTTGTGGCATTTTGGCGTGTGAATCAATTTCCTTCCTGAGACCCTAATGGGAGGAACGTTGTCCTACGTTAAAAAATCTAGCATTGAAAAGTTTTATAGACTATTCAAGGGTATGCAGGAATTAGCTATTGAAAGGTTATTGCAAAGCTAAAACAGATTTCTCGAAGGTGCCTCTCAGGCATATCGTAATTTCTTTTATAGAGATTTCATATGTTAAATAAGGGATTTTTCACGCGCGATATACCTGAGGAAACGAATTGCAAAGGAAAGATGAAAGTCTGTTCAGTAAGCAAATCAATCGAAACGGACGTTGCGTGTGTACTGAAATCTATAAAAAAAATTATAGAGGATGAGTCTACGATTTAAGAATACATTTTTGGTTTCAAATTTAAAGTTACATCAAAAAGGAACTGAAAATAATTTTAAAGAAAGTTTTAACCTTAAAACTAACAAAACTGATTATCTTGATTAAGATGAATGATTAAGTTTATTTTCTTAATTTTATAAATACCATTCAAATTTAACAACTAGAGCAGGGTAGAATGCCTTTATTAAAAATCCTTACTTCGAGTTATGTTTTATTTGTCATTTTCGTAGACTCGGTTCTTTCAAACACAAACTGCTTTATTGAAGATAACTCTCCGTAAAATTTTAGGAACCGTTAGTTCATTTTATACTTCAACCTGTCGTTGTATAACTATCAACCATAAGAAGTGCCCGAATAAGCCCCTCAGTGACCTTACAGACGGAATATACTGTTTAAAAAATAGAAACAGAGAAAGGGAGAGTCACTTTTTGGAGTTCGGCCAGAAGCTTCAGCTTTGAACTGTCTGAATCGCAGGTGTTTATTGCCAAGCTCCATTGAGCTTTGTCAAAGTTTCAAACAACGAAAGTAGATACAAAGGACTCGTAGCACATGCGAAGGATACGTGCGTCTGATGTAACTCAGCTTTATTAAATCTTCGAAGTAATATTGCGCATCTAACGAGATAGATAGGACTTTTAAACAAGAAAATAGTTTAAAAGTTCTATTTGTCAGATAACTATGATACAAGGCCAAGTGCCTATTTTCTGCTGCTGTTCCAAAAATATACATTTCCTGCTTTTTTTTAGAGAGGGATGTGTCGCGGTTGTTTTGGTTTTCTTCTTTCAATAAACAAACGTGAATATTGCGACCTAGTTTAAAAATCAGAAAGCCGTCAAATATTATTAAGGTCGTGTTGAAGTTGAAAAATGTTAATTAGTTTCTTTTACCAGGCTCTAACCGACTCAGTTGTCAAAAAGAAAATTGTTTTATCACAGATTCATAGATTCATCAAACTTTTTTCATTAGGCCTAGTTAACAGAGTAAAAGCACTACAAGTGGAATTTTATGTAAGAATTAACACTCAGAATTGAAAATGCATAGCAAAATTGGATGACTGTGAAATTCATTTTAAACCTAATCCCAGTGATTCAGATTTTTTAAAATTCACAGCAAGTAAATGTACACCTTATTTTTGCTTCATGAAGAATTAGTATTACTTATTTTTAAAGCAGCTATTTCAAGTAGCTATCAAATTGCTTGTATTATCGTTAATTTGAATCTTAAGAACGGTTACTCAAGTAAAAATAATACAGATAAGATCATCAAATGTTCATTCGTAATCGATAACTACCTAAGCATAATAAGAACCAAGTTTGTTTAAAAATTATTTAATTCTATTAAATTTATTTCCGTGTCATATAATGTAGCATGAGGAGCTATCAGGCTTTCTTTCTTTTTTGTCACACCACTATTCTTTGTTTGAAGTCATGAATTTTTTTTATTAAATTAATTATTTTTTGGGGAGCGAGGGGGCAGATTCGCCTTTGCCAAATAGTACAAGAAGTAAATATTGGAATGGCAACTATGTAATTGAGGATTTCACTTATAGATGATGATAGTTATTCAGTGGCGAATCCAGGATTCGGATCGGGGGGGGGGGGGCTGAGGACATAAAAATTTTGTATCGTAGTGATGAATGTCAAACCTTATGGCTTATGTAAACCAAAACACTTTAACTTCACAGGCTTTCCTCACCTGACTAATAAGAATCATAAAGAACACTATAATACTTTCGATAATTTAATAAAAAATACAATGAAATAACTAGACAAAAAGTGTCCTCGATCGCGTCAGCGCTCCAAGTACAAGTGGAATGACTAGAAAAGTAGGAAAATTTTCGAGCTTGTCAAGCCAGAAAGCAATGTTGTCGCGATTTTATTATTATTATTTTTAAATGAAAATTAAGAACAAGCAGTTGTAGCGATTTTAAATAAAATGAAGAATTTTGGTTTAGTTCTGGAGGGGGGAGGAATGCAGTACGATAGTCTCCCCCCGGATTCGCCACTGTTGTTTTTATGTATCTATACATATTCGATTTCCATATTGTTGTTCTACAGTTGTCACATTCAGCAAAATCCTTGTATTTATCGGATAAGCACTTTTTATTTAGCATATGTTGAAAAATCGAAAACTAAACAAACATCTCCGTCATGTTTTACTTCTTTTCTCCCGTAAAGGAAAACGAAGCACAAATTGACAAAAAGTCATGTGTGTTTTTATGGAGCTGAAGCCTTAAAAGAATGGCAGTGCCAAAATTGGTTTGCAGAGTTTCGTGCTGATGATTTTTCACTCAAAGATGAGAGAATTGCTGACCTCCAAATAAAGGAAATAATCGATGCAGATCGTCATTGTCAGAGACACGTGAGTTCGCACAAAACCTCTGCCTACCATCTATGCATTAAAAAGCGCTTAAAACAATTTGGCTACGAAAAAACTCGATTTATCGATTACTCACGAATTGTAAGAAAATCACTTAACACTATTCATGGACATCTGCAATTTCCTCATGAAAGCTATCCATTTTTCGGGTTGGGTTTTTGCCACAATGCCAATCGAAAAATATCGTGGAGCAGCAAGATGTACCGAAGCTGATATGCAACAACAGGATATTGTTATTAATTCGGTGGGAATTGCAAAGGAATTTTCTTCTTCGAAGCTTTACCTCGCACATAAGATCAATTCAGATGTGTCCAGTCAACAACTAATCGAACTTCGATAAGTAAATAAAAATTAACACTTTTAGAATTGAGGACAAAATGTATGCCTTTTTCTTTGATCGGAAATATTATATATTTCGTATAAACAACCAGAAAATACTTTTTTAAGAAGCAAGTGCTTCTGAGCCTTCCCGAAGTTTCTACAACTGTTTTCATAGGCGAAAGGACCCTTTCAATCTGTGAATGTTTTGAAACTGTGCATTTTTTATGATATATATGTGATATTTTAATTTTTTAACTTTCCTAAATAATCTTAACGATACCTCATTTTAAATACTTCCACTTTCATCATAATTAACGCACTACAACTTTCTTTGCAAATCACGAGTTTCTCAAGGGGAAATTCCCTATGCTGGGTACTTAAGCGTTCTGCGCATTCATTTCTGCCCTTTTTCACGCCGGCATGTAAGCTTTCAACAACAACGCGCCGCTCGGGCGTAAACATCTGAATTCTGGTCATGGAGCTGCAAACAAATTAAGTGCTTTACCTATGAAGAAATAACGCCTGATGCCTAAATAAAAGAAGATTTAAACAAATATCGTCTCTTCCTTGATGACAATGGACTGCCTTTCACCTTTTTAAAGCCTGATATTTCATATATGTATCTGATATGAAGACGTTTTTAATTGTAAGGGAGTGCAGTTTATTGCTCAAGTAGTTTTAAAGCTTTTCCAAAAAAGACGCAATAAATGCTGTTATTTGATGAACTAATCAGTTCTCACAATAATGAATGAGATATGATTTACGACTTAGCGAATAGGACACATAAATAGAGTCACAGGGCAAAGATGTCATTAATTGCCTTTTTAACTCATCGCAGATAGTCACAAAAAAGTCTGGACCTCACCCAAGTTGGACCATGCCATTGTCTGCTATTCAGAGCAAAACCTTGAACACCGAGACTTCAGCAGACCGAAAATATAGATCTCTTGCTTTTGTCATGGAAAACCTTTAAGGATCTATGGACTTCATTTAGCAGCTGTGCTTTCAGAGAAACTTTTCCTTACCACTGAGAATGACTCATAGGTTAAACACCGTTACATCATCCTGCAACGCATTTGTAATGGTTTAAATGGAATACTTATCTGACATCTTCAGGGATCTCAAAATTCCTCTAATCCGAACTAATTGGGACCGGTGCCTGTTCGGATTATAAAAAATTCGGATTACCCGAAATTCCGATAAAAATACAAAAGAAAAAAATGCGTACTAAAAAAAAAATGATTTATAAGTACTCAGTACTACTATCTCTTGAATTCTTTTATTCAAAAGCAATAGAAAGAAAATATGTCTCCCCTTTTCATTAGAATAATGGATGCGCTCCTGTATGAAGTGACCTTATCTTACAAACGGCGAACTCAAGAAGAGATTCATTCAGTGAAACTAGTGAGCCGTGAAGCTGGATGCTAAAGAATAAATTTTTTCTTTCTTCCTCCATTTGCAATCTCCACCGGTTCAACCCCTAATTTTCCGAGAAATGAATCATCCACTTCCTGCTAGCTCATTCTCGTACGAACACGCTTCTCCATGACACGTCAATCTCTTCTGTAAAATCGAAATCACTTGTTTTGCGTTGATCCCTTTAAGTTTATTATTTAGTTTTAATTCATATTTTAAGCATTTCAATTATGTCAAATAAACGGAAACATTGTGTACGCTCACTAAAAGACAAATCTTTTCAGGTAATCTTTTCAATTACATATAATTTTCGAAAATACAATCGGTTCTACTGTATTGGATAACTAACTTCATTAACCATTTGCTAGTCTTTTTTTATTAAGGTGCATGAATTTTTATGAGATAATAAATAAATATACTATTACGTTTTCAGATAAAAAATATCAATAGCAAACTCATTCACAGAAGCTTAGCGTTCTTGTTATTGTTAGATATTTTCCTTTTTATTCTTTTAGTTATTCTACATCACAAAATGAAAATAAAACAACAAAAAAAATTCTCTTACAATTAATATTTCTGAAATTTTGCATCTATCAATTGTATTCGAATATTTTTACTCTTTCGTATACGAAGTATACAAAGAGAAAGTATTGTAATCGTGAAAAAATTCGAACTCGAGATTTTGACGAATTTCCACGTTTTAGACCTCCCTGAGTCCGAAAAACACAATTTGGGAATTATGTCTGTCTGTGTGTCTGTCTGAACACGATAACTCGAAAACTATTAGAGATACAGGGATGAAATTTGGTATGCGATCTTTAGACATAATTTGTATATTTCTTTCAAATTTTGGACAAAATCCGTCTACGGGAAGTCTGTTTGTCTGTCTTTCCGCGTTCATGTGAACACTATAACTCAAAAACTTGAATAACTAGATGGATAAAATTTGATCCACAGTTTTATCATCACGAATGTATGTTCGTATTAAAATTTGGACCAAATTCGTCGAAGGGTTGATTGTCTGTCGGTCTGTATAATCGCATATTTTTAATCGCAATAACTTCTTAATAAAATTACTTAGATAAATGAAATTTGGTATGTGGCCTTCTTATTTTAATTGTAGATTTGTGTCCAATTTTTGTGTCAATCGTTTAAAAAAAAGGCGTTCAAATTGCATAATTATTTTTTATAATCCAATTCTCCATACGCATGCGTACTGGTACCAATCTCTGTGCACGCGGAAGAATTACGCCACTTTGTCCTTGAGCCTGCAAGAGTGGAACCTGGCAGTGTGGGATAGACGCGTTTTAATCGGTACGCATCTCTTTGAATTTGATTCTTTACCTAAATATTTTACACTCACTATAATCTACAATGAAAAACCTTCTGATAGTCATTGGATTCTGGGTTACAGTAGGTTCAAATTTTTTTATCCACGAGGGGGGAGGGGAAACAGCACCTTTTTGGGGAGGTATACGAGAAAGTTTAGGGGAGACCACTCCTGCTGCTTTTTCTTTCAGTATCAAATTATAGCACATGGATAATAAATAACAGCTAATTGCAGTTAATAATATCTACATGTTTGAAATGCATTATTTTTAAATCCTTCGTACCGGTTGTTCGTATACTTAATGGTTTGAGGTAGTAATGATTTATATATGAAATAGATGATAATAAATAATAATGTAAATGACGAGTAGTTTCATTAGTTTTCAGAAATTGTGGATAAAAACAATCAGATATGGTTACCTACTTATCTGGCCATGGAATGGCTATAAACTGACTCCACCATCTGGCTGCGATGAACGACACGTAGAAGCCAAGCATAAAGGAGAGAGGAATAAGATCCATGAAGGTTGAGCAGAAATATACGATCCTTTCAAAAATCCTGAAAAAGAAATAATAATTACAACCTCTTTCCTATATTCCGAAAACTATCGTAGAAAAATTGACATGATATCAAATAATTTAGAACATTAATGTGGTTCATACAGTTGCATGTACGCACACTTACTATCAAAAAATTCCAATAGATAAGCAAAAATTATATATGTAGGATATTACCCGTAAAGAATGATTTAATCACTGGCTAAAGAAGGATGTAAGAGCTAGATTAATTTTTTGGCGATAGATGGAGCCAGAGTTCTGCTCTGTACGAACTACGAGCAGCGCCCTCTTTTTCCCCAACAAAACCAGACTGCACGCTGAGAGCAGCGCAGCACACCGCAGGCAGTCGAAATGTTAATACCTCTCTCATCACCTCTGTTATAAATCAGATCAGTCTTGGCGCAGTTAAGCCGCCGATCTTCCCACTATGGTAACTATGTCCCGTCTCACTTTCCTTATGGCTCTGTAAATCTCTAATAACGTAATATTCTTAACACATAACATCTATCCCTCATTAATCTGGCTCCATTAGTTAAATATGACTTCATGTAAATTCCCAACATTCTCGTAAACGTTCTATGTACATATCTCTTCCCCCCCGTAAATTCTCCCTATAGTACTTGAATAAATGTTTTGTATTTAACTTGAAGTCTACTCGTTTATTTTCTGTATATATATATATATATATATAATAATATTGAGTTCTAAATTTAATGTAATAAAAACCTTAAATCCCCTAGACATAAACCCAATTTATTTACCCCTTAAAGGTAACCCTTCCGTGGGTATTTTGTTTAATTGAACGGAATCCCACACATATGTTTTGAATTTATTAAAAATTCATTTGTATTTCTCTACCCCATTTTACAAAATTAATTAAACTTTTTGGTTTCTCAACGTTTTAAAAAAATTATTGCTAAGTTATGTAGGGGAAGGATTCTACGAATTTCTATGTTTTCGTTTTTCTTTTCTTTGCAAACAATTGAAATTTCAGTAAATTCAGCGAGACATTTTGATGCAATCAATATGCCTTTTTACTTAAACCTCTAAATACTAGATTAGAACCTGAGGATACGTGTTAACAAATGCTTGAGTTGAAGAATTTCTTGCAGCAGCACACGGTTGGCTGGTTGGTTAGCTGTCAATAAATTCTATTCAATTCCATGAAATCTCTGTCAACAGAGTCTTGAGAAAGATTTTCTGACCCCAAAGCATCACTTTTATTTTTGTTCAATGAAAGTAAATACGTTAGAATCTGTAGAGCATTTAGGCTACCAATCTTCGAAGATGCTAAATATTCTATTATAATTTCATCCTTATAATTATACTTTCCTTAAACAACCTTGAACTTTATATAGCGTAAAAATTGTAAAATTAAGAAAGATAGGGAATCTACGTTTCACAAATCCGGATTTGAGTAGGGATCTGAGTGTATCCGGGCCACATTTACCCTTGATTAATCAAGGTATCGACTTCCTAAGACGAATTAATTCAATTGACGAATTCGACTAATTCATATGTGTATTCTTGATGTCTTTCCCTATATTCCAAAAAACATCAGGATGCGTTATTCACGACCATAAACATCTGAAAAAATTCCAGTCATAATTTTCTCAAATCTGTAATGCTCAAGAAATCAGGAATGCTCATAGAATATATATCTTAATGAAATATTAGTGCAGCATTACACAGTAGTTCAGAAGTAGGGTAGCTTGCCACTATTACGGTACAGACAAGGTATCATAAAGCTTTATCTGTACTAATAAGAAAGAAGAACGTGTGCGTGCGCGTGTCAGTCACAGGGAAATCCCGAACGAGCGTATATTTATAAATATACGCTCGTACGGGATTTCCCTGCTGATGACGCATCCCGGTCGTTATGCTCTGTTTTGTTATTTGTTTTTTTTTTATTTTTTCGAAATGGGTTTAATGTTTTCTTTTGTTAATATTTCTCGCTTTTCGGATGTGCTGCTGCATTCACTGTGTTAGTGAAGTTTTTCCAATATTTAAATTTGTTTTAGGATTTATGCTAACCATTTATCTGTGTCCTAATGTTTACTTCATTTGAATTAGTATTTCTTCGAGTAAAGTATTAATTTCTTGATTGGTTATCACTCTTTTGGTATATAAACGTCTTTTATCTTGATTTCTGTATTTGTTTATTATTGTATATATATTGAAAGATTTGGGGGATTTATTCCGTTATTTTTTCGTTTTTCCAACAATTGGCTTTTGCGGAGGGCTGGCGCCACAAAATCTAGATTTAATGCGACACATATCGGTTCCCAAGGCTGATAGGCATTTGATTGTTGTAATTCCAATTCTAGGTTGTCTTTTCTCATAGTGTAATAGTCTTTAATCAAGCTATCTTTTGTATTTCAGTTGTATGATTATTGAATAGGTAATTTGATTTTAATTTTTAGATTAATATTCGTATATATTGAAAATATAACACTCGTTTTGATTAATTGAAATATTTAACTATATATATAATGTTCAAGATTATTTCACTAAATATAACTAATAAAGCCGTTATATTGCGGAAATATATAGTTTCATGATTTTTTCAGCAATACATTTTTTAATTCAAAAAACAGAAAAAAAATCTTCATTTCATTTAAAGCATTTTTCCAGTTGGAAGTATATGCCATTCTCTGACGGTTTAGAAATAAGCTACAGGTCCACGATTGAAGTGAACACCCTGTATATAAATATATATTAATTTCAGAAGGTATACTTTTAGCGAAAAAACTGTCCACAGCCGGCTACGAAATTTAGAACATAAAATTTCGCTTCTGAATGTATAGATTTAATGTATCTTAATATGGTAGAAACCTTTACATTATCAACAATAACTAAGCAGTCTTATCTCGGATTTTGATATGACCAATTAAAATCGTTAAACAGAATAGTTTTTTTATAAAAGGTGTACATTCTCCATTTCTTTAAACGTCAATGATTTTTGCTATTTATAATTATGAAAATATATCTAGTACTTAAGAGTTTGATTATTGTACGAGCTTTGAACATTTTGCAACTGTTTTATTCATCTTCAAATTACAGAATACCATAAAAGTGATTTGAAATAAGTTTCCGCGACATAATTTTTTTTTACTATTTAATTGCTGATAGTGTTTGTATGTGTATCACAGGTAAAACTATTTACCAAGAAAACTACAAAGCATATCAAGGCTTTTTATTATTTTAGAAATAAACTTGGAATCATAATAATCTGGTCTCCTCTGATGCTTCAGTGTGTCTATGTATTTCAAATAGTTGGCAAAACTAAAGGACCAGTCCCCTAGACCAACCACTGTACCGATTTCGGCAATCTTTATTTCGGGTGAAAGTTTATGATCCCTAGACACGCATCAATGGTCACCTGTCCTCCACCACCCTCAATCATCGAAAGAAATCGAAAACACACTACTTCATTGAACGTTCTCTATGGGGAAAAACCTTGACAGACTCCCCCAGCCCAAACCACTGCGATTGATTTCGCCAATTTTTATTTCATATGAAAGTGGGAATGGCGGTTATTGCGAAAATAACCGGTTTTCGGTTATTTTGGTTTTTTCACCTCCGGTTTAACCTGCCGGTTACAACCGTTCATAATAACCGGTTTTCGGGGGGGGGGGTTGTAAAAAAAACAAACGCCGTTCGTAGACAAAAATTTTTATGAATAATATTTTTACAGGAAATCAATCCATTGACCAATATTTATCTGTTCATGAAGACTCTTTTAGTAATTCGCCAACCAACAGACGCCTCGGGGAAGCGGTTGTTGTTGATTGGCCTAAGATGATGAAATTCAAAGCTTCATAACCTGCTAAATTTTAGTCTAGTCGAACCTAAAATCGAGCCTATCTTCCGATTCTGTTTTTTTATCCGGTTATTGGATTTTAAAAAAATAACCGGTTATAACCGGGACAAAAAAATAACCGAAAAAAACGGTTAACCGAAACAGAAAAAACGGTTTTCGGTTAAAACCGGCCGGTTTTTCCCATCCCTATACGAAAGCTCATGTCCGTTAGATATGTCATCAATAGTCGCTTGCTTCCCATAGCCCACCATTTTCGAGAGATTCAGAAAATAAAACTTTGACAGATTCCCCCGGTCTCAACAAATGGACCGATTCCGCCCATTTTGGTAGCCACTTTGCAAGCATAGATGACCAGTCAGAATGCTCCACTTTTATTTTGAAAGTTTAAACAGTATTTTTGGTCTGTATGCTCTTCAATTAACATGGCGCCTCAAAATATTGTAAAATACCCATTGTAAGTGAAGAGAACTCTTTATTTAGAGCATAGATTCCCAATCTGTGGTACGCGTACCCCTGGGGTACACGAAGGACCATTTGGGGGTACGCGAAATCAAATTTGTTATTGGAGGAAACAAGAAAACATAAGGGATTAAAAAAGTTAGAGAACTTTTTTTCCTACAAGTAAATACAGTGGAGTCTCCCTATAACGAAATCGCTTGGTTCCAGTTGAAAAATTCGCTATAGAGAAAATTTCGTTATACGGAGATTAGAGATTTTTGCAGTTATTTAAGTAAATGTTACAAACCTTTTATTAGGTGCGATAAGTTCAAAAGTATTTAATTATGACTTTCAATTAAAAATGAAGCAATATATATTATAAATTTGTTAAAATTATACTAATTTTTATTGTATACATAAAATGCTCAAAAGTGAAGAAAATTCACCAATTTAGAGAATAATATGTACTAATATGTATTTACGTTTATTTTAGTTGAAAAATTCCGTTATTTTACAATGTCTTGCATTTCGTGATGTTAAATTTTCATAAAAATTTTCACATTTTATGAGTGAGCTAAAAATAGAGTCGGGCACATTTTCTTCCATTTGGAAACCTCTTTTAATGGTTTCGAATGATTGTAGCATTTCAGTCCTATGTGGTTTTGGCTGTATCACGTCTTCATTTTCTGAATAACTATTATTTTCCTGGCCTTTATTGTTGTCCATTAAACTTTTCAAAATCTCTTCATCTGTAGGATATGAAGCAGTTAACAGTTCTGCGTCCACTTCTAAAATGTCGGAGAGAGTTGCATCATCTGTTATTCTTCCATTCCCTTCTAATGTTTTCCATTTTTCTTTCAAGTCGGCCAAGATCGCATCTTCATCGGAATCACTGTCATCTGTCTGATTACTGAAGCCTTCTCTTTTAAAGCAATTACGGATTGTTTTAGCAGTTACATCAAATTTCCGTACTTAATAAAGTTCTGCAATTGCTTTTCGAAGATCGATGTTTTCTTGAACTGTTTCATTTTTTTCAATTGCACTGATCATTTCTTTTAAGATTCTTTTCCTACAGTGCATTTTTAAATTTTTAATTATTCCGAGATCCAGGGGCTGCACATTTTTGTGTAGTTAGGAGGAAAGAAAATAGATTTTAGATTTTCTCCACAATCTGTTGAATAAATTGGATAATTGTCGATTAATTAAGTAATTTTACGGTGTTGTTGTCCCATTTACTTGTCCAATGCTTTCAACCATCTGTCATAAATTTCAGACGTCATCCACGACTTTTTGTTGAATTCGTATTTAACTTCTAAAGATTTTCTTGCTTTGAAGCACCTTGGAGATTTACTTTTTCCAAAGACAAGCATCTTTAACTTTTCCTCACCAGTCATGTTGGCACATAACAAAATTGGGAATCTCTGTTTGCTTTTCTTTCCTCCGAAACATTTGTCTCCTTTACAAGCTAGCGTTATTGTAGGGAGACGTTATCGCTGGAATGAACAATGCGAGTGGTTGCAAGTGTGAGCGATTTGTTTGCACAGAAATTAGCAACTTTCTTCAAAAATGACAAAAATCGAAAAGATAAACGTCTGAAAAAATTCGTTATAGGGAGACAACCACTTCGTTATATGGAGAATATTCTGAATGTTTTTTAACATTCCGATTAAAAATTTCGTTACAGGGAGAAATTCCCTGTAGGGAGACTTCGTTGTAGGGAGATTCTACTGTACTTTATCCAAATAAATTTTTGAAAATTAATTCTGTCTGAAATATAATCTTCCTTAAAAAATAAAATAAATATTACAGAATGCATCAAAACTAACATCATAAATTTTTTGTTAACTTGACATTTCACTTTGGATAAATCTAATATCGGATTGTTTTAAACGAGTTTTTTAAAAAAAATATTATTTGGGAGAAATATTCTTAAAGGAAATTACGCCATGCTAATTACTCTCAATTTGCTTTTTTGTTAGATGTATAAAGTATTTTTTTTAAGGAAGATCGTACGTCTTTTTCTTACCATTACAGTTTTAGTGGAAATCTATAATTCAGCAGCCTTTACTTGCTTTTTATATATTTTTTTGGTCATCGAATGGTGTGTTTTGCTTCTTTTAATACAATGAAATACAGTAGAGTCTCCCTACAGCGAATTTCTCCCTATAACGAAATTTTTAATCGGAATGTTAAATAACATTCAAAATGTTCTCCATATAACGAAGTGGTTGTCTCCTTATAACGATTTTTTTTCAGACCTTTATCTTTTCGATTTTTGTCATTTTTGAAGAACGTTGCTAATTTCTGTGCAAACAAATCGCTCACACGTGCCTGTTTCTGGAACCACTCGCATGGTTCATTCCAGCGATAACTGAATAAAATACTGCTAAATATTAGAATACAAATTATACTTAATGTCCTCTGGCAATGTAACTAT
>BGPR01002904.1:129411-152769 GCA_013235015.1 Araneus ventricosus
CTCATTCCTTTAGTTCGGTTACGTATTGCTGATGGCATTTAATTTGAGCAGAATGGATCCTTCAGGTTTTTAAATATTGGGCAGTGATAGAAAAATTGGACAACTGTTTTCTTTTGAAAACTATTATTGATTTAAGGATGACACTTATTTTCTGCAATTAAAAAACAGTAGAACTTCGAGCGTTTACAAAGAAATTCAGTCACGGATCGATGTGCGCAAGATACTGTGATTATTTTTTCATTTAATTTTTCTAACAAAAGACAAACCAGAACTTCTATCACTTCCTTGTATGAAACTAAGCTATCTCGCTTTCCATACACTTTTTAAAAAAAAAGGAATAAGAAAAAATAATAGATCACCATTAATCGGAACATGTTCTATAGGCAGGCTTGTAATATAAGAAATTACACAAATTTTTTTAGGATCTAAGGCCGGTTGATTAATAGTTATCTATTATTTATTTAAAACAGGGTTTCAAAACGCATGCCAAAATGAAAAAGGAACAATTCAGACATCCGAAATCACATAAGTAATATAAGTATATATCACAAACGCCATGGGTGCTAGAGAGATTGTTAGATCACACATAATAAATGCAATTCCACATCTTCCAGGAGATACTGAATACTTTTCTGTGCCCATATGTCGTCATCCTCTGTTTCGGCACGGATGAACTCCCACTTTCTGCAGATAAGCCCGAACACTCTGCAGACCACATTTCTAGAATGCAAGGATTGGTTGTGTGATCGCATGGCCATGGAGATTACTAAGTAGTGTGTCTCTCTTAGACTTTTTACTGGGTTTTTAGAACATTGTGTACCCAAAACACCTGTTTCGTCGCAGAAAGAAACTTAGTAGAAAAAAATCTTGCGAGCGCGGGATGTGTTCCGAATATTCAGGAGATTGCGTCATTCCGTGCAGCTTAATATAAGACGATGTAACTGCATCATCTGGCAAAACTTTTAGCATCTACGTAAGTAAACCGTATTGCTCTAAATAAAATATTCTTGAAGATTCTTCTTCATCTTCGTTGCTTAGTAGTATGATTCAAATATATCCAGATGGCGTTTGGCCATCTATGTTCCTATGTGATTTTGAATTCTTATCACGCAAACTTCCTTCCATTTTGGCCTTATTTTGTAACATCCTGCAATGTTAATACAGCACATACAGCCACAACCTTTCTTACATAGTTGAGACGGACTCCTCCTGAAAACTTCAAAGGCATCTTTAAGTCTACGATTTCAAGTATATCAAAAATATCCAAACACCCTTTGGTTGTTTTACGCATTTTTTCGAATTTCTCTAGAAAGGCTGAACGAACTGCCGTTGAACTTCGACTCCGTAAAGAGATGGCTTGAGCTCACATGATACTGTAAAGACTCAGTCACGAGAATTTAGAAGACGATCAGAAGATGAAGAAAAAGAAAATGGACTCAACCCGTTACAGAAGGCTGATAATGATTACAGAACTTCCATCAATGGTTTTGTTGTTGCTGGCGGAATCTTAATATACATTTCGTAAAAAACAGCACGTATATTCGGAGATATAATTTTTTTTAAATTCAGATTATTTTTTCGCGTGTTTTTTGCTTATAACATGCCGAGGTTTCACATTCCACACTTAATTTTACAGAATACGTGACAATATGCCAACAAAACATATATTAAATGTACCAGAAAATTATTTTTTACTAATCGAGGAAATATGAATATTTACAGTAAATAATTTTAACTGCACATGTCGAAACATAGTATTTCTTTCACAACTTCAAAGAACCAGATGTGTAAGGCAGAACTGAAATTCTATTAAATATCATTAAGATTCAAAAGATATCGAGCTTGCTAGCGAGGAAGTTAATTTCAGTTGCTCTAAGCGAGAACCAAATGAAAAGGGTTTAGGACAAATTGATATTATTTAAACTAGAAATCTTCGAATGGTTATCGTTGAGATACGAATTACAATTGTGTACTTGGTTGTTACGTATGCATCGGTATTCAGCATAGTCAACATTGCCAATTCAATAAAACTATAGAATTCAATTTAAAAACATCAATTTATGGAGAAAACTATAATTTTACTTCTCTAGAGAATACCTGAAATTCAAGTACTACAATGCACATATCTTTTACTTTTTGAATCTTAATGGTATTCAATTGGAATTCTTATTAGGCTTCCCAATATATCTAACTTTGACTTATGAACGAAAAATTATGCAATCTATGTTGGAAATTCAAATAGAAATTGTTCAGTCACTGAATGAAGCATCTCATTGGTTTATTCTGCGTAGCATGAAGTTACGGCACGTCGAGATTGATTGGTTGTTCAATCTATATTGATTCATTTGTGTTTCTTAAGAACAAGACAGTCGAATGGATGGCTGTCAGTGAGTGTAAGCTGCAAGACAGCAGCATGTTTCTTTTAAGTAAACTGGATTGATAAGGTTATTTTTGTATTTTAAACCTTTATCTGCGTTAACTCGGCTACTGTACACACTCGACATCCAACAGTCCTTCAGCACATGCACGCAAATAACATTTACTACAAACACACAGTTTTCCTCAATATTCAAAGTTATTTGCTTTAGAATTTTGTTCTAATGCTTCCTTGGCACTTTTGCCACATAGTCACATAATTTTCGATAGTTTGGCTGAATATTCTGCATGTTATAAACGCGTGGAAAGGTTTGGGATTTTTTATAAAATCGCCTTTATATCCTAATTTACGTGCTATTTTTAGAAAATAGCTATGGCCATACTGTACAACAAACAAAACCATTAATAGTAGTCGCATAAATCATTATCAGCTTTCTCTGTAATGGGGTGAGCCCAAATCATTCCTTTTTCATCAATTTCTATCGGTCCCCTAAAATGTCTTCATGACAGAATGCTTCACTGTATGAAGTGAGCTTCAAGACATTCTTATGTAGTCCAGAGTTCAAGGACAGTTCCTTCAGCCTTTTGGAGAAATTAAAAAAAAATGCGTAAATCGAAAGTTCCGGATACTTTCATTCATATAGTTATTATGTTTATCAAATTATGCCACTTTCTTCCTGTTACCAAGCTGATGATTCGATAGAATTTATTTCAATAAATGTTAACAAGATGTGACCTAATACGGTAAGCGAATCTAAGATTCAGGGTCCGGGGGGGGGGGGGGGGTGTAGGAGGGCATAAAAATTTTGTATCGTCGTGTGACAAACCTCAAGGCTAAGTAGCAAAAACTACTTTAATTTACAGACTTCACTCCACCTGAAACAAAATAGAATCGCAAGACACAATACTTTCCATAATTTAAGAAAAAATTACAATGAAATAACTAGCCATAAAATAATGCTTCGACTGCGTCAAAACTACAAATACAAAGTGGAATGACTACAACATAGGAAAATTGTCGAGCTGTATAGCAGAAAGCAGTGTTGAAACGTTTTATTATTTTTTTAAAAATTAAGAAAAAAAACAGTTGTAATGATTTTAAATAAAAAATCAAGAATTGGCTTGGCTCTAGGGGGGGCTGTAGCCTGTTATTTAGGTTCGCATACTGTCCTAACATATTACATTCTGTCTATTATTTGAAGATGATTAAAGATTAAAATTTGTAGAATATACATAGACTAATAACGTTATTTCGATGGGGGTAATACCAAAGCGTTATCAAATTAGTATGTACTTTATAATGAAATTTAATTCTAAATGCAGATATTCGAGGTCATTTTCATGAAATACAAATAGAATTGTTTTTTAAATGTTTTACTTTCTCTGTATTTCATTGACTGTAGAAAATTATTAGCACAACATTTTTTTTTAAAAATTTAAGTTAATTTAAAATATTTATTAATATATTAATTTATTTTTTATTAATATTATATATAACTTTTCTCATTCAATTTATAACCTAGTGACTGGTTGAAAATATAAATATGGTTACAGTACAGTACTTTAAAATCCTTTCAATCAGGCTTACTTGTAAAGTGTAAGTATACATGAAGAAAGGTTTGTTCAATTCTTTTTTTTTCAGTTTCATTTTATTTAGCACTTACCTAAAAAATTTCAAATAAGAAATTAAAAAAATTAATATAATGCCCTCATTTCGCGTATTATAAACAGTTCTTCAGTTTTCCTTTTTATTTAAAGTTGTCAAATATGCATTAGTAGAATCACTCTTTGGATTTTCTATTTCACCTAAAATTACAAAGAATAAAGCATAAGAGAACTAAATCTATTAGAATAAAGTATTTCATCCCCTTTAAGAATTGAATCAGTATTTACTATCATCAAATTTTATGACTTAGGTGTGTAAACATCTCAGAATAAAAGTCTCCATGAAAATAAGTTTATGAGTACACCTCGAGCGTAACAAAATAAAACAGCAGTTGCGTCAGGTGAGACATCGAAAGATACCTCAAAACAGAATGGGTGGTGAGACCCAGCAATTCCCTGGGACCTAAAAGAACATTCAGTGACGACAGACTCTGGATTCAAAGTCGACGTCACGAACAACTACACAAAAAAATGTAGCCACGAGGCATTTTGCCAGCTCAGACGGCAACATTTTCATTTGTACAATTACCAGATTCTTGCAAGGGTTTTACTCGTCAGAGCTTTTAAAAGCCGGAATTCTCTGCAAATCAACATTGCAAATTTAATATCATCTTAAAAGTGGTCAGCAAAAAAAGAAAAAATGCTTTACGTTTTCATTATTTTATCTTAGCATAAAGGGGTTCAAATATTACGTAAGCATGTTTTGGTATTTTTTGACCCCCCTCCCCTTTCAGCAAAATAAGCAAATCACCCCCCCCCTCTTAAAATTACGTAAACAAACTCCAACCCCCCTCCGTTCTTTTTTTTTTACAAAACGTATAACAGTAATAATCTAATTTTAAAAATTTCAGGACTTAATTCAAATAAAAAACTCTAACTCGGTTTAAAATGAAAAAAATAAATGTTTGTTTAATTTCCTTATAATTTCAAGTTTAAGCTTACAAAAATTAAGTTTAATTTTATTTTGCCAAATTTAACTTTTTTTTCAAATTTAATTTTTTTAAATTAAATTATTTGTGCAAGTTACAAGAGATCTTCGGAAATAAAGTGATTTTAATGTCTTACGTAAGCAGCACTCATACTCCCCCTCCCCCCTTGTCAGCAAAAATAAGCAAATCGCAAACCCCCTCCCCCTCCTTGGGTGCTTACGTAATATTTGAACGGCCCCAAACATATTAATTCAAGATTATTTGAATTTTTAATTTCTTTACTTTCAGTTTTAGTTATAATTTAATCACCAATATCAGACAGATAACCGAAAAGTCTTGCTCTGGAAGTCAGCGATATTTTTTAAATTATTCATCATCAAAATAAATCCCCCATTGCAATGGTTCTCAAAGTGCGAGCCTGGGTGCTCTGGGGAGAGTCAACTTCCTCACAAGGGCGCTGCAGATATTATATAGTTTCCATAATTTTATCTACATTTTAAATTCAGTTTCATAGATCGCGACAACAAATGTAGCAGGTGCGATATAATAAGTAAGGGTTTTATACGGGTTGAGTTGCAATGTGAAAATCAATCTATACTTATAAAAGGAAATGTTTGCGCGCGTGCTTACGCGCGATGTCCGGACGAATCTACCGCACTCACAGTCATGAAATTTGGCACACAGGTAGTCTCAAAGGTGACTCAATGCACCTCGAAGCCGGAATTTTAAAATTCAATCTAGAAAATTTTTTATTTAATGTTTTGTGTTGTGTCATTTTTGGTACGTTTACGGCCGTAGTATTTTTTCTAATGATCGTTGAAAAACAATCAATGCACCATCGGATAGAACAAACAATTTTCTTTCTAATGAACTTTGTTTTGTGCTTCAAACGTAATTTACTGAATTGTGAGAAATTTTTGAAAAAAAAGTCAGTTTTGCCATCGAAATTTAATTTTTGTTTTTAAATTTGCTGCATCCAACGTTCTAATAACACTGTTATTTTCAATTTTTTTTCAGCTTATAACTGGAACGTTTCTGTCGTATTTAAAACAAGAACGGTTAAAATATCTTTTCCCGTTTTTTTTTTTCAATTAATTTTTTCCTGGCCGGTTGAAAGATATTTTTATCTACCAAGCTCCCTCCCGCGACACTTTTCCGGAACGTTGTAGGCAATGTCATTGGCTCACGGTGCAGAGCGCACGTGACGTCATAACCTTCATCTGAATGACTTCGATTATTTTTTTCGGCAGAGTCTTAACGTGTTTATGTCTCACATATTTTATTTGCTTTATAATAATCATTTTAACGTTCCAGTTTTTTAATCTTGTTTCGGATTAACGTTCTCTGTATTTTCTGCAGTTGAAATGTCATTATCGCGAAGAAAAATAAGCGGGAAAATCAATAATGCGTATCTTTTGTTTTGTTTTCAGAACTTTTTCATGCCATTGTGGGTGTTTTTTTTCATTTTGTTGAAGTCCGTTCACGCCGTGCGCGTACTGCTAGTTCAAAATAAAATTTAGTAGTTTTGAATTTGGGTTGTCTGTAAAGGATGAATATCGATTCCTAAGTGCTGAAAAGCTACAAGAATTTTAATTCCATTTGCTGCTTCTTATTTGTGTAAAGTTGGGTTTCCGGCAGTTGCTATCGAAGTATCGTGCGAAAATCAATTTGGAAAATGAAATGACGGTAGTTGCGTCCAGCTTATTCTCTCGATTTGAGAAAATATATAAAAATAAAAAGGCTCATTCATTCCACTGATTATCGCATACAGTGATCTCTGACATATGCGCGGGCGCAGGGGACAGCGAAAAAATCGCGAGTGAGAGACGCGCATAAGTGAAAAACCACAAAAGGGAGCTTAAAAGTGAAACATCAATACAGTGTACATGTATTTTGTTAATTAATACTTTGTATATACTACTGAAAAATGTAAATAAGATGTTTCAAAATGCAAATACGTGTATACTTCCGTTAATTATTTTTTTAAGAACACAAAGAAAATGGAAATGCTCCCGATTTTTTAAAATCGCTCTCATTATCGATTCTGGGACATTAAAATGCTCCGCTAAGACTTTTTTCGAGGTGCAAGGATTTTCTTCGAATTTTTTAATAACATCCATTTAAAAAAAGCGACAATTTCGGTCTTTTTGCCATTTTAAAACGTAACCATCTAACCATAACCAAAACTCCAAAGATGGTTCTTTCGTTAGCGATCAATGTCACGTGGCACGTACAGTACTAACCTCTCTAATTGGTTGCTGTATAAATGCGACTTTTTCTGACGTCAATCACAAGAACCCCCTCGAACACCCCTGTGTATAAGTTAGAGGAATGTGTTCCTGGAATCTGAAGAATAGAGGGAGGGCGAGGAAGTGCATTCCTAGAAGCAGAACAAAAAAGGTTTTTGTTCTGCTGAAAAAAAAACTTTTTGAACTAAGCAAATTTTTGCGACGCGCATAAGTGAGAGGTGCTTTTTTAGTGCGGCACATAAATGAATAAGACTTATCATTGTTTTCCTATATGCCTGGCCGGGACCGCGGAAAAAACGCGCATAAAAGAGAGCGCGTATAAGTGAGAGGCCACTGTATATTAAAATTTGTTTCATAAATTCTTATATATCTAAAATGTGTTTTATTTATTTCTACCTAACGCGCACAGAAATTATTGGCCGGTTTTCAAAAAGTACTTTTTGGAGTTTTTCAAAGAGCGCGTTGGAAGTGTCTAGATTCAACTAGGGCGCAGAGAACCGAAAAAGTTTGAAAAACCACTGACCTAATAAATGGTATTCAACGACTTCCAGATATTATATCATTGGTTAATAATAACGATAAAATGTAACAAAAATATTTGTACTTGTATAGGATTGGAATACATCCATGTCGATAACAAACTTAAAGCAATCTCTTACACACACTGTAAAAAAAATCCCGTAAAATTTACGGTTTTAAACCGGCAGCTGGGTTGGTTGTGCAAAACCGTAAAAGTTACGAAGTAAATCCGTAGGCACAACGGTTTTTTACCGTACAGGGACAGGCTTTTTCCGTAAAAGTTACGAAGTAAATCCGTAGTCACAACGGTTTTTTACCGTATGAGATCAAGTTTTCTCGTTAAAAATTAAATCATCGAAGTAAGTGACGTCATCGACTGAGTTGAGTTGTTTTCTCCTTCTGTTCGAGTTGAGTTGAAACGTGCTGATGTGTATTATCGATTAGGAATATTAATTAATCAAGACTTTATTATTAATTTCTCAATTAATTTAATTTTTAATTGAACTTAATTGGACGATTTCGATGCAAGATGGTGACAAAACTTCGAACTCCTCCGAGCCGGGGATCGAAACCGCGTTCATAGAAACAAAAAGCAGTCGCTCTAACCATTAGACCACCGGAGACTTCATAAAGTGAAGTAAAAATAATCTATTTGAGTTTTAAAGTCACTATAGCTCTAGTGGCGCCACCTAGTGGTGTAAAAATCAACTATTGCCAGAACACGTGTTTTAAGGTTAGCTTTCATGAGTGACAACAGGTTACTGCAACATGTGTAAACAATAGCGGAGATGGAACCCTATTAAAAACATGAAATGAATGCAATAAAATTACATTTAAGAAAAGGGAAAGTTATCATACGGAAAGCAATACCATATGACGAAAAATAGAATTTGAACTGACGGTTTTAAACCGTTTATGGCTGGAGCAGAAAACGGGGAAAAACCGTTTTGTCAACAAAACGGTTTTAAACCGTCAAATATACGGAAAAAGTCCGGGAAAAAAACGGATATTTTTTACAGTGCATAAATACGTACAAAAAATGCAAAGCGATTTAGCAAATAAGCAGTTTAGCAATAATATATATAAATATCCTTACGTTTGAACCAGGAACATCGCACTCAAAAAGACTCTTTTGAATACAAAATGCAGTAACGAGGATAATATTCAAAGAAGTAGCATTTTACTGTTTTGAAGACGATAAACAATTTCCATTTAATAGTAAAATTGATTGTAACAAAGCACCGTTGGTGTTTTGTCCAATTCCGTTAATCTCTACTATTAATAAACAGAGGTGGCGCCAGTGGCAGGTCTATCGGGGCATATTTTTGTATCCCGTTCACAGAAAAGGCTATTCGACTACTAGATAAATAAAGATTTGGCGAAAATTTGAGAGCGTCAACATTACGCCCCTCCCCTTGTACTGCAGGTCGTGCCCCCGCGTCGGACGGACTCTAACGCCACTCCTGATAATAAAGGAGAATGTATGTGTTGTAGCTTTACTACAGGGCAAACTGCTGGGACTACAGCAACAAAATTCGGCATAAACGTACTTTGTACGGAGGCAATGTGCACCTCTTTGCAGGGTTTTTTTAAATTTTGATTGAAATTTTAATTAATTAAAAAGTAAGCAAAATTTTGGCGGAGTTTTTTTTCTTGATAACTTCCAAAGACATCACAGCACGAAAATGATTTTTACACAATCTTAAAATTCAAAAAATTATCCTTTTAATGATATCAATTAATTCATTTACAATTTTTTCTTCTAATTTTACCAAATTTTTAAAAATATATTTAGACATAATTTGCAACACTTTTCATTGTTGCACTGAAATTCAAACTGGTTTCATTGCTTAAACAAATATTTATTTGCATGTTTTTCTTCTATTGCTGAAAGCTAAAGTAATATCCTTAATGAATTTTACTTTCTTTTCTTCTGTATCAATTTTTCGGAGAAATCCGTAAAAAGCCCTCTAAGATAGGAAGTATATTAGGAAATATACCCAGGAGGCTGAATGTTATGGTTGTTACGTTTTAATTCTTTTTATCAGCAAGTTTTAATCCAGCTAACATGCCGCTGACCATAAAACGTACCGTGCCTTTTTAATATTAAAATCAAATACACATTTTGCGAGAGGAATAAGAAAGTGAAAGGCCAACAACGTGTAGTTGGATGTTACACGACACGCAGTTTCGTTGCAACAAGCAGGGAAGGATATAGATGCCCCGGCGCCAGTTAAGACAGACCGACAGACAGTTAACCTTTTGACGGATTTGGCCGAAAATTTTATACGGACCTACATTCATGACGATAAAACTGTGTATGAAATTTTATCCATCTAGCTATTCAAGTTTTTGAGTTATAGCGTTCACATGACCGCGGGCATACATACAGACAGACAGACTTCCGGTTGACGGATTTTGTCAAAAATTTGACAGAAACCTACAAATTATGTTTAAAGACCACATACCAAATTTCATCCCCGTAGCTCTAATAGTTTTCGAGTTATCGTGTTCACAGACATAATTCCAAAATTGTGTTTTTCGGACTCAGGGAGGTCTAAAACGTGGAGATTCGCCAAAATTTCGAGTTCGAATTTTTTGACAATTACAATACTTTCTCTTTGTATACTTCGTATACGAGAAAGTAATAAATTATAAATCGAAATCTAAAAGTCTTTTAAAATATTGTAAGAATTAATATATATAAAAAGCCAGGGATTGAAGTAACGCGGTCACGTGATTTGGTTTGGCTACGTGCCAAACAGACTGAGACGAGCTGTCTACGCCTATAAATTAGTATACACTGTTTTCAATCTCTGGTGATTTAAGTTTCCCTTCTTTTTATTATTTATGTTGCTTCACCCACGCGCGGTAAAAAAATTCCGTTATCCGTTTACGTTAATTCATTATAGTATTACTAATTTCTTTTAAAGTTCTGATTTGAGTGTTGGTAAATGAGTTCTGTTTTTTAAGAAGCTATTAAAAATAGTTCTTTCTTAAGATATGAATTAAAAGGGTTCTATCTTAATATTTGAATCTGTGGTGCATTCTATTGCAAAAACTATCTTTCAAGTTTTTTCACTAATTGCTTTTAATTAGTTCCAGTGGCGAATCTAGGATTCGGGTTTGGGGGGGGGGGGCGGAGGGCATAAAAATTTTGTATCGTCCTGACGAATGTCAAACCTCAAGGCTATAGTAAACCAAAACTGTTTAACTTTATAGACTTTACTCACCTGACAATAAGAATCACAAAGAACAATACAATACTTTCGATAATTTAATAAAAATTACAATGAAATAACTAGCCAAAAAATGTCTTCGACCGCGTCGATGCTACACGTACAAGGGGAATGACTACAAAAGTAGGAAAATTTTCGAGCCTGTATAGCCAGAAAGCAATGGTGAAACGTTTTTGTTATTTTTTAAAAGAGGTAAATTAAGAAAAAACAGTTGTAATTATTTTAAATAAAATCAAGAATTCTGGCTTGGTTCTGGGGTGGGGACTGTAGCCCAATAGCCCCCCCCCCGCGGATTCGCCACTGATTAGTGATGATCTGAGTGTTGGTAAAAATGAGTTAATGATTTGCTGTATTCTATTGCGAATCACTATTTGTTATCGTGAAAGTTTTTTACTAATTGCTCTTAATTAGTTCTGATTTGAGTGACGGTAAATGAGTTCTGTTTTTTAAGGAGCTATTGCAAAAAGTTCTTTCTTAAGATTTGAATTTGTGGTGCATATTTCTATTTTGTAACTTTCGTTTTTGTTAAAACAGTTCTTTCTTAAGATTTGAATTTGATTTTGCATTATTTTAATTAGACAAAATTCACAAAGAATGTTGTTTATGATGAAGTTTTTTAGTTCATACAACTTCGGGCCTTTATTGTTTAATGTTACTATACATTTACATCTAAAATTTACTACAAATTATTATTTTTTTATTTCTAACGCACTCCGCCAATCTCCATTAGATTTTCTGCTACAACTTTCGTTACTAAATCTATGACAATCAGATCTGAGATAGTGTTGGTGGGTTAAAAGGTCACAAAACTTCTAGTATTGTAAGAAAACTGATTGAATTTTTCAAGACCAAAAATGTTGCATTACATTCGAACTATAGTAAAAAATAAAACATTATATTTCATAGATGAAAAAAAACAGGCATAAGGAACCAGCTGTAGCGTGTGATCAACCAGAGGGAGTGACCTCCCCTACACTTTCTTGCATACTTCTCAAACATTTGTCATTTCCCTTCCCCCTGCGTGGATAAAAAATTCGAACCTACTGTAACCCAGAATTCAATGACTATCAGAAGGTTTTTCATTGTAGATGATAGTGATAGTAAAATATTTAGGTGAATAATCATATTGAAAGAGATGCGTATGTATTAAAACTTAGCAATATTTATTTTCCATCAAACTGTAGCCAATGCAAGCTCCGTGTGCGGAGGAGAAAACAGGAGAAGACCTCATTCGTTAGCTGCGCATGCGCAGAGATTGCTTCCAGTACGCAAGTAAAACAAGGACAAAGTGACGTAATCCTTCCGCGTGCACAGAGATTACTACTAGTACGCATGCGTATGGAGAATCGGATTAGAAAAATTAATTACGCAATTTGAACGCCTTTTTCTTTACCGATTCAAAAGAAATTTGGGCACAGATCTATAATTAATGTTAGATACCATCATACCAATTTTCATTTATCTAAGCCAAAGGGTTTAGGAGATATAATTTTTAAAATTATGCGATTATACAGTCCGACAGACAGTGAACCCTTCGTCGGATTTCGTCCAAACTTTGATACGGACCTACATTCATGGTGATAAAACTGTGTACCAAATGTTATCTGTCTAGCTATTCAAGTTTTTGAGTTATAGCGTTCACATGAACGCGGACAGACAGAAAGACAGACTTCCCGCAGACGGATTTTATCCAAAATTTGACAGAAACCTACAAATTATGTGTAAAGATCACATACCAAATTTCATCCCCATAGCTCTAATAGTTTTCGAGTTATGGTGTTCACAGACAGACAGACACACACGCAGACAGACATAATTCCCAAATTGTGTTTTTCGGACTCAGGGAGGTCTAAAACGTGGAAATTCGTCAAAATCTCGAGTTCGAATTTTTTGACGATTACAATACATTCTCTTTGTATACTTCGTATACGAGAAAGTAAAAATGAGTGTACTTCTTAAGCAATCGTCTTATTTTGGCACTAATAAAATACTCTTAGAAGCATTCAGAACTGCCTCTTCCAATGACGATTTTTCATTTCTTTCTGAATTCTATCAAAAACAGATATTTATACGCTATAATTCGAAATTCAATTTTAAGGACTTTTTTAATATAAAAAAAATTATATTTGTTTGATAAAAATCTGTTGCCAAATTTTTGAAAACATGGCGATTTTAAGGAAACTTTCTTGAAATCATACTTTTGTAGAAATTACAAATACGGTAGGGCAAGGCATATTATTTTGGGCACTTGTAAAATGATTTCACAGAAATAGTAGTTAAGATTTTTTCTAAATGAAGTGCCTCGGAAATTGACACATGGATATGCTATGAAATATGCTAACAAAGAATGCAACTTAGAAAGAAATATCATTTGACCTTGGAAACTACTATTAGAGAGAAATATCTTTAAAGCAGTAAAATCAACCCGCTCTTGAACTGTGTTAATCATTTTTAAATTTATTCCAAGCGTTGCTAGGATTGATGATCTACCAATTTATAGCTTCTTCAAATGATAAAAACCCAATTTTTATAAAAGAAATTCTGGCTCAGCTTGGTACTTAAATATTCTCAAGTGAATTTAAAAGAAAAATTTGCAAAAAGTAAAAGATAAATTATTCCAAAGCACCATTATTTATAACTTATCGCATTTGGTTCGATTTAATTTTGTGTACTTCAAACGCCACCAATTCATGCAAACTTGATAATTTAACTGATGGAAACTAATGACCAAATATATCTCCACAGTACCAATAAAAATGACAAAATATACGTTTAAAAAATTGATGAAAGCTCTCGTCTAATGTCAACGACTTTAAAATTAATTGGCAGATTTTTAAAAAAATTCAATGTGCATAAAATGGCCTAAATAAATTATTTTCTTTTTTAAGTAAAATAATAACAATTATTTATCTGTCAGGTCATAAATTTTAAGCCATCGTCATTTGCCCTGGGTTAGAATGTAAAATAATTGTATAAGTTTGTTATTTTTGTTTCAATGAGAAAATCATTACACATTTATTTCCATGAAAATTTGAACACTTGAAAGGAGTTTCGTAATTTTGCAGATTACATTCGGAACAAATATTTCGACGGGATTTTAAATATAAAACGGTAGGTACTAATCTTGTTCTTCTTTAATTCTATGTAAATTCTAATTTGTAAATTTAAACAAAAACCGAAACCATATTTAAAAAAAAAACACATTGACTTCAGATAAGTTACACTTTTCAATTAAATAATGTAAATTGAAACATTTTATTTAATTTGAATCAAATCGTGCATATTTCGGGTAAATGGCAACAGATTAGTACCTAAACAAAATTGCCAGCAAAATTAAATATTCTAGAATTTAAAAATTTTTTAATGAAACCAGATGAAATCAATGCTGATTTGTCGAAATAAATCTATTTTGGGAGGGGGGAGAAGGATGGAGGACGAGACAAAAATCCACTCATATAAACTCCCATATCTTAATTTAGACCATTATTTTGCCTACAAGCCCAGAAAGAAGCTCATGTACGCATTTTTTATGCTATTTTTATTAAATTGTTAATTATAGTTAAATTTACATAATAAATGCTATATAATAAATAATATAAATAAGTAAGTGATAAATGACTCGTATAACAAAATAATGTAATGAAATTAAAGACTTCATTCTTCTTTAAATAAATAAAATAACTAATCTAATGAAATTTTTAACTTTGGTTATTGCGTTAATTTGGTCCAATTAATTTGGTTGTTGTAAATATAAAATATGCGATATCAGTCAGTGATGTTGTACGAAAGGCTTTTGGCAGAAATATTTTTTGATTGTGATTGAAATACTCTCAAGAGACTCGGAACATCAGAACATTATCGTTATCTCCGAACATTACACGCAATGCACATGCTGCATAACGATACAGCAATATTATTTTTAGTCATTATTTTTAGCCTTATTAATTAAAATCAACAAAAATTAAAACACTTTGTTTTAGAATTAATTCTAAAAATCGGCTTTAAATTCTTCAAAACGCCATAACAGAACAGTAGAGAGAAGACAGTCAGGGATTCATCTTGTTGCGAACAGTTCTGGCTCAAAATGACGCAAATCCTTTAAATACAAAAACAAATACTATTTGATATAATCACGAAACACTTCGAATCAATGAAGGAAATTAGAAAAAGATACTTCAAGAATAGGACTTAAAAATTAGTTATTTATTGAGATTATAATTAATTTACTAATCGCCAAGTGCTATTTAGCAGTGCTAAACTTCTTTATAACATAAATTTCGGTCTAAGTAATATTGAAAAAAAAGAATTTAATGATACATGTAACACAAATATTAAATATTATATTATTATACATACGTGTTTTTAGTTGAATTTCCTTTTGCTTAAAAAAATATGTTTATTTAAAGAAAAGTAAACTTCTCGCAATTGAATTTGGAAAGTATATTGTCCTAGAATAAACTTTCCACAAATCCGTTTCTTTTCAAATAATCACAAGTTAAAAATTTCAGAATTTGTATATAAACTTCGCTTATTTTGGACTCCTAAAACGAAAATTTGGAACTTTTCAGATAAACTTTATTTTAGAATAACCAGATAACTTTAAAATGATGTATCTTCTTAGCAAAAAAAAATTAAACAAACATTTTTTTGTTACTTGCTATATTTTAAGGTAAATTAGTAAAAAAGAATCTCTGAAATATTAATTCAATGGCTGCATCTTAAAAAACAAACGATTTTTTATCACATGCCAATTTTCATGATAATCTACTAGAAATGATTTCTAAACAAACTTATTTAATTTGTAAGATTATAATTAAATGAGCGATTTTATAAGTTAGAACAGTTCTAAATTGCTGCTCTGTTTTTATTTAATTTTTTTTTTAAATTCATAAGTTTATTCCGTTGAAAGAATATAGATCCTCCTTTCAATTATTCATTTTCGGTTTCTGTTTTAACGCCAATGGTCGATTTTCAAATGAATGGGGTCACTTCATGCTCACATGATTAACGTCAAATGCACATTTTGTAGGAACAAAAAGCACGTGACGTCACAGTGCAGTGTAACATCACGTGCAGTTAGATGACATGCGCAATTGTGTTTGTCATAAGAACGTGCCTTCTTATGATTAGACTTTGATATGCCAGCATTTTTAAGCACGATAAATATAATAATCTTAATTGTAACGCAGTCGTAATGAAATTAAAACATCCGAACATTTTATAGCATGCATTGGTACATAACACCATAAAGAGGTTTATTTTTTGTGAAAAATATTGAACAATTTTTTATACTTCAAGCCCGAAAGAAAAATTGGTTTATCCAAAATGTATATTTTACATGTATATTTCTTTTGTTTATAAGAAATTCCGTTACAGTTTTTATTCGAATGACAAAATTTAATTCAATATTTAAATATCCCCGAAAACTACTATAATTTTTTCAAAAGATGTAATTGATTTTTTTATTTTATTTTATTTTTTGTCCCATAAAATTGACCCATCAGTAAGACAAAAAATGTTCCCATGATAAAAAGTTCTGATTTTGTTTAGTTTCAAATAATACTAAACCAGCGGGAGTGGTCTCCCCTAAACTTTCTCGTATACTCCTAACACATGTAGAGAAAACTAGAATAATAAAAGACGTCAAATAAACTTCCGTCGCAAGTAAACCAAAGTTGGAACCACGCGTGGTTTGAAGGATCAAAACAAATTCAAATCCCCTGCGCATTCTTCTGCGCAACAGGACCTGGCGAGACTCCCTAAATGTTTGCTTCCTTACAAAATCGCTCCAGAATTGGTTTTTGGCAAACTGCCAAGTTTCGGAGCGTCCGTTCTCTCTCCAATACGCACCAGTAGGCATGCGCAGGGAGTTAGTTTCAAAACTGAACGAGTATGCGATTATACAGACCGACAGACAGTCAACCCTTCGACGGATTTGGCCCAAAATTTTATACGGACCTACATTCATGACGATAAAACTGTGTAAAAAATTTTATCCATCTGGCTTTTCAAGTTTTTGAGTTATAGCGTTCGCATGACCTCGAACATACAGACAGACAGACTTCCCGTTGACGGATTTTGTCCAAAATTTGATAGAGACCTACAAATTATGTTTCAAGACCACATACCAAATTTCATCCCCGTAGCTCTAATAGTTTTCGAGTTATCGTGTTCACAGACAGACATAATTCCCAAATTGTGTTTTTCGGACTCAGGGAGGTCTAAAACGTGGAGATTCGTCAAAATCTGGAGTTCGAATTTTTTGACGATTACATTACTTTCTCTTTGTATACTTCGTATACGAGAAAGTAAAAAAGTAATCTTATCTGCGCATAGAGTATCCAATTTAATTTTTGTAAAAGTTTACATCGTTAAGGCGCAAAACCGCAAACGAGCAAACGCTTAACGAGTAAACAACTATTTAAATTTTCCAAATTTTACAAGGGGAAGAAAAACAACTGAATTTTTCGCAACCAATAAAGAACATTCCTAATTTTTTTCACATCTGGTAAGAACATGGAACCGCAAGTTCTTATCAGATGTTAAAAAAAATCAGGAATATTCGTTTAGCTTTTTCATCATCTTGGAAAATTGAAATTGGTGGTGTTGCTTGTTAAGAGACGATATTTATATTACACTAGCAGTACGCGCACGACGTTGCCCGTGGAATCAGGACTTCAAAAAAGTGGGTGAAAAAAAGTGCCCACAATGGCAGGAAAAAGTTTTGAAAACAAAATCAAAACAAAAAATACACATTATTGATATTCCCGCTTATTTTTCTTTGCGAATGACGTCACCTGCCGCGAAGAAGGTCACGTTGCAACAATGCATTGTGGGATGGTCCGGAGAAGCTCTCGCTGTTAAATCTCGCTACGAAAAAACTGTTTGAACCGATCAGGGAAGAATTAATTTTTAAAAAACGAAAAAAGATATTTTAATAGTTCTTGTTTTAAATCCGATATAAACGTTCCATTTATAGGCTGAAAAAAATGAAAATTATAAAGATGTTAGAACGTCAGATGCGATAATTTAAAGAAATCTTTTTTTTTAAATTACCATAAAAATGACTATTTTTCAAAAATTTCTCAAAATTCAGTAAATTACGTTAGACTTACGAAACAAACTTCATTAGAACGGAAATCGTTTGTTCTTTCCGATGGTATAACTGTTTTTTCCGTACAATTATTCGAATCCATGCTATTGAGAAATGAGTGCGAAAAATCACCCCAAAAGACACAAAATATTAAATAAAAAAATTTCTAGATTAAATTTCAAAATTCCGGTTTCGTGGTGCATTCAGTCACCATTACGACTACGTGTATGCCAAATTTCATGGCTGTAAGTGCGATAGATTCGTCTGGACACCGCAGACAAACACACACACACACGCACACAAACATTGCATTTTATAAGTATAGACTAGCAGAATATCCGGCGTTGCTCGGTCATTTTCTTATCAAAACCTTGCGATGGAGAGGATAAGGAAAATTTTTAAAACTGCGAGTACTTTGGTTGGTATACGGTTTATAACCCACACCGGCAAATAAAGGGTTAACTATAGCAAAGAAGCGGTCATCTAATTACATAGTAAATGTGAAACAGAAGCGTGAGTCAAAGTGCGTGATCAACACCCAACGTGTGGAAATATAATACATATAGCAAGAATATGAGGTTCACATTATAAAACAATATAAACATACTTGTATCTCAAAGTATTTGTTTTCCTGGTAGAAAATCGAAAATGTGTTTTGATGCGATTATCTGCAATAGGGTAGACCGGGGCTAGTTGAGCATAGGGGCACGTTGGGTCAGTCGCGATATTTTAAATATTTTCCGATAGATAGCGCTGTTACTCCAGCCAAGTATGTGTCATCCCTCCACCCTTCTTACCCGCAAAGGTCATTGAAGATGCAGCGTCTACTAAAGAACTATCTGGAATTTTCTAATTTTTGCCAAGGTGAGTAACTTTTCTTCTTAATAAATAATCTTTTTTTTCTATGTTTATATATTACAATTTCCATTTTTACAAATAATATTCTAAAAGATAACTGTTCATAGTTACTGTAGGGCATGTTTGATTACTGAAATACTTTGAAAGTAAATTCGTACATCCATCGGAAACAAAAATGGCGACATGGGGTAAGTTGGGCCGGTTGCCCAACTTGCCCCGTAGAATGTTGACCCTGTAGAAATGGCGAGCGAACGTGCCACATAGTATCTCCGAAGCCTAATTGTAACGAATGAAGTCCCGAAATCAATTGATTTATGTAACTGTTCTCTCAATTTCGTGTATAATTATTCTTTTTAATTTCTTCTATATTCAAAGGAAGAAAGTATTGATGATGGTCAAAATTTGCGAATTGAAATCATATCTAACATTCCTTTGTTGTCAAAAGACAATAATTATGCTAAAATATTTTAAAATGAAATGCATATAGAATTTAAAGTTCAGTTTTAGTAATATTTTTAAAGATTTTAAAATTTTCTTTTAATTTTGAGATGGAATTGCAATTTTGATTGTAATTGATTAATATGCGGCATGTTTATTATGAATAACTATTATGATTCAATGTTGCTTTAAAATCAAATGACGCTGCTACACACTTTTTGATGATGTGCGATATACAAATATATCTGAATTTATGGGATATGAACCAAATTTAAAATACAAGATAATTGTTAAGAAAATCTAAGCTGATTCCATCTCAATTATAACTGCACAACAGAATGCGCTGTTATTATTTTACGATGAATTTAAAAATTGTATCTCGGTTTTTGTTGAGTAAATATGCTTCAGATTTGTATACATAACCTACAATTTGAAGAATAACACAACTGTGTTATTTAAATTATTATTATATTAATATTATTATTTATATGCCTTAAATATAATAATATACAAGAATTTTTTGTGATAATCACATCATGCTACTTTGTTTCTCTTGCAGGGCTACCTGCTAAGATGGTTCGCCATTATGTTAGAAAATCAGATAGAGGGAATGCTTCTTCTAAAACTATGAAAGCTGCCGTTTTAGTAATACTGGTGAAACAGTATTTTATGTTTGTATTAACTGTAATGATGAAAATTGTAACGATGAAGTAATTTAATTCTGTTTTTAACATAAAACTTATTAATTTTGTAGTTTCAATTTCTTGGTTTTTTGCTTCACATAATTTTATGGCTTCATTAAGGAAAGGTGTATGAAAGAGATTTTCCTTTAGACTATCTTGTGTTATCGTTCGCAGGAAATGAAAAGTAAAATGTGATAAGTTTTTTTATGTTTCTTCAATTCTACCTTACCAGAATATTCAATAAGTGATGTGGCCCAACTTACCCCGTGGTCGGGATAGGTTGGGACACGCGACATGGTATCAGTTTCAGCTTTTAAATTAATATTAATAGTTAATATTTTCAAATGTTATTATGAAGACCTCTTCCTGAAAGTACACTGATAGTGTTTGCATTAAAAAAAATTTAAATTGTTGAATTCTAATTTTGTTTAAATTCTTAGAAGAAAAATCGGCCCAACTAGCCCCGGTCTACCCTACATGACCACAAATAGGTATGCTTAGAAAAAACGATTTTATATAAAATCATCCCGAAGTCAGCACAATATGCGATTTAGTTTCCGTAAGAACATTGAACTTATTTTCATCTTATTAGACTCGCAAAAAAATTATTTTAAAATATTAAATGTCATATAACTTGAAAATCTGAAAAATTAAGATATTTTTCATTAAGAAAAGTATAGTAAAAATATACTACTACCCAGAAATACGTAAAAAAAATTTCGCAAATGCATAATATATATTTTAATACAAAATTCAATATCTAAATAATGAAAATAATTTCATACATGCGCTCCTAATTTTTTTAAAAAACTTCTTTCGAGAATAATGCAAAAACTGTATATTTAATTGCAAAATAATAGATATTTTATTATATTGTATCCTTTTCATTACATTTTTAAATCTTAAAATATGAGTTTCCGGAATTTTTCGAATCTATGCATATTAATCATTTCACGAATCAATTAATTGCATCCTATTCCATGAGAATAAAATTCAAACGTCGACATTTTGATAGTACGAAAATCTCAGTTCCCTTAAAATAAAGATTAATATCACTTTAGGACGTATAGTAAATCAGAAAATTCATGCCTAATTCAGTTATCTTCCTTTTGTCAGTCTCTCAGTCCCCGTAGCAATCGTATTTAAAGTTTACCGATTCAAATTATAAATTAGTAAGACAGTCGACAAAATATTCATCTTCATAAACTTTTTATTTCCTTCACCTATTTTTCTTCGTTCAATAACGTTTTAACAACTATCATTTTGTTGCCATTCTGCGTAAAATAAATTTCAAATGAACAAAACTAATGCAGTAAAACCTGTGTATAACAATACTGTTTGTAACGATAAATCTACCTTTAGAAATATTTTCTTGGCGACAAATCTGCTACCAAATTTTATCAAAATCGCCAAGCGAGTCAATCGGCCTATTTGTTACATGCATTTTGGAGACTTTGCCAAACCCTACCCTGAAGGACTGTGTTAGGGTTTATTTACCCCTCCTATACTTCAAGTGGGGTAATGAGGAACATGTGTATCAAGTTTCATCAAAATCCCTTTAGCTGTTCGGAAGTGATGCTGGAACAAACATATATACGTTGAGTTTTATATATATATAGATTTTATGAAATTGCCCAGAGTGCATTATTTCACTGATTTAAATAATCTGACCTTTAAAAGAGTGCTGGTACAGCCCATTAAGATATTTTAATTATACAAAAAAGAAATTACAGAAGAAGTAAACAATAGTGATAACAATATACCTTTTGCGCGCAACGCAGCAGCATCCAGTTATTGCATTATCAATATTGTCTGGAGTCAACTAGCCAATTAAGATACAGTCAAACAACAAAATTTACGTTTCAATAAAAATTATAACACATTAAGATTAAACAAATAAAATGGGAAAAAATGAAAGAGAACTCGAAAGGCGAACTTTTTCAAAGTGCCACTCGCCATCGGAGTTCTAAAATGGATAAATTTTCTGCAAGGGAATGACTTAATAGTCAAATAATATTCCCTCTGTTCGCTATTCGAGTTGATTGTTTAGAAAATATTTAACTATATATATAATCGATCGAGATATATCGATATATATAATCGATTTAACCTGGCTAATGCACTTCCAAAGCAGAGCAACTAATTTTATTGTTAAAAATTCCAGATTTTTGGCTTGACTTCTTCGATAGTTGCAAGAGTTATATAGTTTATAGATTTGTTTTACATGTGCTCTTTGCATGTGGTTTGCACTTTTGCTTATAGGATCATAATTTTAATTTTGTTTAATTAATAAATTTTTAGTTTTTGAATTTCATTTTTGATATGTTTGGTTTATTTTGTTTTGAATGTTCATATATAAAAGGTAATAATTTAATACAGCAAGTGGTCCGCACAAGGAAAAATGTTGGGAACCGCCATTGTAGAGCATTTTATGTTATGCCCTGAGTTTTAAAAAAAGTTTAAAGAACAGAACTTATGGAAGCTCTTATGACGTTAAATCCTTATTTACGAATAGTTTAATTACTTATTTTCATTTGTCTGTCGGAAATATTTGTATAGTTCAGAAGAAATTTTTTTGACTTTTCTGGCATTCACGTTTCATTCATTGTCTCACTACCCGAGAAAAGGATCTAAATGAAATCTAAAATATCCCCAAGTGAACACATTAAATGATGCTCTTGTAGACACTAAATAATGTTTAATTTTAGAATAACATGCGAAAGCAGACCCACCGATTCTCGGGTTTGGTTTATTGCGTTATGCCGCTAAATTCTTTGGATCTACGCGAATCTTCCATTTTCACACCAAGTGCATGCACGATTCATTCACATCACTTTGGCAAGAGTATGGGAAATATTTCGAGTTTCTTTCATTTCAGCCATTGTTTTAACCTCGTTTTAAATGAAATCTGGCAAAATGTCTATTTACCACTGAAAATTTAATTTCATTCAATAAATACAGATCGTCAAAATGTAAAAAAACAGAATTTAATATATATATTAAATTCTGTTTAAGAATTTAATATATATATTAAATTCTGTTTGGCCGATTCTTTTATTGGATGATATGAATTTATGGAAAGTGAAATAATAATGCGTGTTTATCGAACTTCCATGTTACAGATATTTGAATCAAAATCAAACTATACTTCAAATTTTTATTTTATTTACAGCGAACAAGACAAAGTTTGCAAAAAAATGCGCATAATTTTAAATATTTAATTACCATACCCTCTAGTAGCAAGAGAGGTGTAAAAATGCAGACAGAAAGAAATTTAAATAGCATCGCCGAATCTAACGTGTCGTAAAC